>SRLM01000452.1:169902-196699 GCA_015708895.1 Populus ilicifolia
TCAAACATTGCATTATCTACGTATTAGTATCTTCAACTCAAGTTATTAAACTTAAAGGAGTGTCTGAACACCTAATGCCTTAAGACCAACTGGTCTAGGAATCACTAAAAGCTCATTACGTGGATTAAAGATGCATTGTATTATATGTATATATATTACAAAACAAAACAAAAAAAAGAAAATAATCACAACCCAAGAAAGTTAACCTTAAACATTAAAATAAAATTCTATTTTCATCCAAATAAAGCCCCATAACTATGTGTTGATTGACACGACTAAAAGATTAATGTCTTCTTCCAAGTGTAGGAGTGTTGAACTAATAAATAACCCAGCAAGATTAAGTTCAAACCATAGAGAGGTTAATTGTATAAATTATAAACAACAATAATAGTAACAATAATAATAATAATAATAATAATAATAACAACAACAACAACAGCAATAACAATAATTACAGTAGTAGTAGTAGAAGAAGAAGAAGAAAAAAAAGAAAAAGAAGTTGATGAGAACTTTGAGATAGAAGATTAACGTAAGAATTAAACAATGATGATAACAAATGTTAAGGTTAGAGGATCCACTAATCATATGTCAAACAAGTATAGTATAAACTCTTATTATACAATTGGAAACCACACACAAAGGAGGTTCCAATCTGATTATAGATTGTTAATATGATTACATTAGTCATCTATTTCGATTAATGCTAATACTTGTAAATCTCGTCAAGTATTCATGATTATAACTTATATTAACAATAAATCAAGTTCCTTTCATAGCTCAGGTGTCGGTTATACCATACAATATGAACTATAAAAGTGCCAAGCATTTATTGTATCAAGTGTTATACAACATAAATCAAGATTAGTCATTTAACAAGCAAAGTATTAAAGAGTGAACAAGATAACAAATACAAAACATGTTAGTATCAAATATCAAAGTTCATATTAAGTTTACACTATACTTATTCTTACACCATTAGTGTAACCTTTTCACCTTGACATAATAAACTTAGCTAAACATAATAATAAAAATAAATAAATAAACAAAATACAAACATAAATAAGATAAGAGTTAACTAAGTAAAGGAAAGGAAATGAAAGGCATAAACTTAATATTAATGAAAGCAAAGCATAAATATTACAAAAAATACAAAGAGAAAAAGCAAGAGCATGATCTTAATATGGAAACCAAGATGCCTAAATGCATAGCAAATGCCTCATTTTATAGGCCAAAATTGGGAACTATTGATTTGATGACTAATCAATGAGTGGATGGCTAACTCTAAACTTGGTAACAATCCTTTTCCTATCTTGTATGCCCAAAACGTCATTGATAATGTCAAAATTGAAGTCACTTGAAAACATGAAAGTTATAGAAAATTATTTCATCTTTCTTGTTAAACAATTTAGATCATTTGAAATTCTAGAACTCTAGATATGGGTCAAACACTGAATAGTGCTCGAGCTGGAAGACAAATTCGGACTTTTTTATTGTTGCTACAATTTGGACTTGAAAATGGCCTTTTTAGATCTTACACCCAATGAAAGTTGTAGACCTATGTCTTACCTTTCCATCCATATAAAGTAGACCTAAATCTGAGATCTTTAGCTTCAGATATGACCTAATTACCGAACAGCGTTCTGGTTTGGATTGCACCGGCATCTCTTTTCTAAGTTTGGTAATCTCTTTGTCCTTTCAATTTCAGTTCTTAAATTCATCAATCAATCCTTTCATTTATATGATAGGCCTGCATTTAAAATGAACATTTACCACAAATTAAAGGTATCTTATATTATTAGATATATTATTATAAAACATGTTTTAGTTAAGGAGTTATTGATACTTCAATTGCAAAATAATGATATAAGACCTTGATAAAAATACACTTTTAAGTACTAATCACAACCCCCAACCAGCTTATTACTAGTCCCTAAAAATCAAAGCGCTAAAATAGAAAAACAATTTGCAAATTCCACAAAGCAAGGTATTCATCATTCAACTTCCATTAATTTATTCAGATAAACAAACTCTCATTAAATTTATATATCTGCTCAATACCTCTTAACAAGATATTAATAAACCTTTCTTTTGTGCTCAATATATCAACACATAAGTATGAGGCTTTTCTTAGAAGAAAATAAAATTTTTGTTCTAATGTTTAAGGTTACCTTCCTTGGGTTGCGATTTTTCTTTTAATATATATACATATAACTTAAAACACCATGTATCTTTAACCCATGTAACGAGCTTTCAACTAATGACTCTTAGACCAATTGGTCTTAAATCATTAGGTGTTAAGACATCCTTACAAGCTTAGTAACACGGGTCGCAGATACTGATACGTAGATAATACAATGTTTGATTCTCTTAAACTTTTCTCCTCAACCTATGTAACAAGTGTTGGGCCAATAGCTCTTAAGTCAATTGACTTTAAGGTTTTAGGCATTGAAACACCCCTTCAGGCTTAATTGCTTAGGTTAAAGAGGCTACGAAACCAAACTTATCTATATTTTTATTATTATCATTCATTTTTTTTGGCTTTTTTTTTGTTTTTTGTTTGTTTTTTTTCTTTAAATTATATACCATCTCTTTCCCTTAGTTGTTACCTTTAACAATAGAACATATATAATGTAATAATTTAATATGCAACCCACAATCATATGTTAAAGTGTGTGTGTGTATGTGTAAATTAAAGTTTAAGAATACATGTTAAATGAGTATATGAGCAGAATTAAGTGATAGTAATGCGAGAGTTTGTAAACCTGAATATTTCAAGAAGTATTGTGATAGACCTTATTAAGAATGGTTACTAAGATGCGTCTTAAGAATCATAAAAAAATCTATTTTACTCTGTCATCATAGTAACAATAGTTTTGCACATGCTTTATGAAATAAAAAACATAGTTAGCTTCTTCTTTTTTTTTGCTACTACCCTCTCTCTCCAACCAAAATAAGATATTGTCCTCAACGTTCGAAGGTAGAAAGATAAAGTATAGAAGATATCACCTGAAATAACAAATACTGATAAACTTGAAACACACTGAAACAAATATAAGAAACAACAAAATATAATAATAAAACTAAAAGACATAAAGATTCACAAATGAAGGCTCAAATCTAATATAAGCTTTTTACGACTTTCCTTATATGACAAATTTATGCGACTCATAGAGGAATCAATTACAGGAATGAAATATTATAGTTGGTTAATCAAATGTTCAGCACTAGCAGTAGAGATTATGATTTGTCATGCAGAAGATGTTAGAAATTCCTGTTCCACAGCATGATCAAGAAAAGACAACAACTTATCATAATAACCATTAACATTTAACAAACCTATGAGTTTATGGTGAATGTGCAGTTAGGTCCAAAAGAAAATATGAAAGATCTCTTCCAATGTGCGGAGACTACCTAGTAAAGCAATTAAGGTATTAGCATGGCTAAACATTGCATTTATTCGAGCCGACATTGTAAAGACCTGAAGTTCCTCTCCAATTGTTTTCCCAATGATGTCCCCTTGTACTAAAGCTTCGGGGACGACCCCTAAAACTTGACTACCTTCTAAAAATACAGCTATTAACACACCTCCTATTAACCCAAGACTGCCTCCCCTATACACTAAATGAATCTTTCTCTCAGCTAGCACTTGACTAAGATGGCTTACTGATTAAAAAAACTCCTTTTCTTTCCCAGAACTAAATCCATCGAAAACACAAATACTTTTTATTTGATGATTTAAGTACCATTTCTACGCACTTCTATATTTGGTTAATGTGTAGGTTGAGTGGAAATGAAGGGAAGGAAAAGAGGATTTTATAGATGAGAAATTAAAAGGGCAATCATACCACCTATGTGCAAGCCAGCTAGAGTCTCACTCTCTCTCCCCCCTTCTCTCTCCCTTTATTTATTTATTTATTTTTGAAAAAAAATATATATGTATAGGTAATTGTGATTGTGGCTCACATCTTTCTTTGGTTTTACATCCAAGAATGGCTTAAACGCCCTCTATGGGTCGGGGATAGGCGTCCCATCTAGTTTTCTTAAAAACTGGCAAACAGGGTCTTTTTTAGTTAAATTTCCAAGACTAAGTCGATCAAGTTCTTTATGAAAGTGGGGCCATAAATCATGAATTGTAAGATGCACATCTCTACTAGGATGCGTCTCAAGAGTTAATAGAAGATTATCTAAAGACTCCTTACTCAATTATCCTTAATGAATTATATTTTATCTTCATGGTTTATAAATATCCTTCCTAAAGAATGACATCATGCATTATAAGTTCATCTGGCACATCGATGATAGACTTTTAGTCATTTTGCATGACATTTCTTTGCAAAAATGCTTTTACCTGTTCCAGGCATGTGTGAAATGAAGGAATTAAAGGACCCACTTAAAAATCAAACCTTTGCTTCAATCAACCAGCAAATATCTTCAGGAATTCCATGATTCATTAATAACCTCAATCTTGCACATCTAGCATGATAAATTTTTGTAATCGCATTCTGAGGCAGAGTGGGCAATTTTTAAAGATTAGTGTCCATTTTCAAATGAGAATTGGAAGAGAGATTCATAGAATTGCAGAAATATATACACAGATATCAGTTATTATAGGAAACTGAAAGAACCAACTTAAGTCACGGAGTACCGTTCTCTGCCATTTGACCGGGGTGAGAAAAACTAGCAAAAATCACTCAAAAAGAAACACAAAAATAATGTGAGAAAAAAAAATAATTAACCTTTATCTACAAGATCATTCAAACTAGTTGATTCATTTTTAATAGGAAAATTATCAAAGTAAGCTTTCAAACGATGTCCATTTTCCTTAAAAACATTGTCATTCATTGAATTCTCAATATTACAAGCCCCATAAGGATTGCTCCATCTTGATCTTAGCTCTATATGGAATGAATAGAGTTGAGAATTATAAAATAAAACTTTTTGACCAGTATCAACTTTTTGGCAATTTTCACAAGTTCTACAGAATGTATGCATGTCCTTGAACATGGTGGGCCAATAAAATCTATTTTGGAAGATTTTTACAGCTATCTTTTTGAATAAAAAATAACTCTCATATGCTTCAAAATGACAAAGTTTAATGACACTACTTACCTCATTGTCGAGATTGAATCTTTGAAATATTTAACCAAGACAATATTTGAATAAATTAGGGTCATCCCAATAAAAGTTCTTCACTTCATTCAAAAACGTTTCTTTTCTTGGGTACTCCAATTAGCTAGCAAATCTCCTAAAACAATAAAAATGATATTTTTATCATACCATGGCATTGGACTAAGAGAAAGTAAAGATTCATTAGAAAAGTAATTATTGATTAGTGTGATGTCAAATGTTGAATTTGTTATCACTTTTGACAAAAGATCCACATCAATATTTTTAATGTGTTTTTCATCTTTGATTTCTTCCTTAGAATAAATCATTTATAAACCTTCATATTCACCAACTCATTTTAACTTAAAGTAGATTCAAGTTGATCATAAACTAATTCATCAATATGATCTACTTCTTGTAAATCATTATCATCTTCAGGTTGCTTGCAAATGTTGAAAATATTCATCTTTAATGTCATGTTTTCAAATGATAGCTTCATCAATCCATTCCTATAATTAATCAATGCGTTAGAAGTTACAAGAAATGCTTGGCACTTTAATACTTTGCTTGCTAAATGACTAATCTTGATTTATGTTGTATAACACTTGGTACAACAAATGCTTGGCACTTTCATAACCTATACTGTATGGTATAACCGACACCTAAGATATGAAAAGAACTTGATTTGTTGTTAACATAAGTTATAATCATGAATGCTTGACAAAATTTACAAGTATTAGCATTAATTGAATAAGATGACTAATGTAATCATGTTAATAATCTATAATCAGATTGGAACCTCCTTTATGTGTGGCTTCTAATTGAATAATAAAAGTTTATACTATACTTATTTGACATACCATTAGTGGATCCTCTAACCTTGACATTGTTTGTTATTATTGTTTAATCCTTACGTTAATTTTCCATCTGAAAGTTCTCATCAACTTTTCTTCTTCTTCTTCTTCTTTTTTATTATTACTACTACTACTGCTGTTGCTGCTGCTACTGCTGCTGCTGTTGTTGTTGTTGTTGCTACTACTACTACTACTAATATTATTAGTATTATTATTGCTACTATTAATATTGTTGTTGTTATTGTTACTATTATTGTTGTTTATAATTGTTGTTATAATTTGTACAATTAACCTCCCTATGGTTCGACCCCGGTCTTACCGAGTTATTTATTATTTCGACACTCTTGCATTTGGGAGAAGATAACAATCTTTTGGTCGTGTCACATATTTGACATACAATATTTTTAACAGATTTTAATTGACCACTCTTTTTCAATTCTAATTACTCGACTTTTCTAACTAAAGATGCAAACTTGGCTTGAAGGTCAAGATCTTCTCTAAGGTTGTACATACCTTCACTAGACGTATGAGGTTAAGTTTTACTCAGTGCCTCATAAGTACTCGCGTTGTCCCAATTTTGAGCATTTTTAGCTAACAAGTCTAAGTACTCCATTGCTTTATTAGGGTCTTTATCTTCAAAAGTTGTATTGCACGTCAATTCAACCATTTGTCTATCTCTAGGTGATAGCCCTTCATAAAAATGTGAAACCAATCTCCATGTTTCAAAACCATAATGAGAGCAAGTACTAAGCAAGTCTCGATACCTATCTCAACATTGGTAAAATATTTTTTTGGTTTTTAAGTGAAAGTGGTGATTTGTCTTTTAAAAGAGTTTATTCTCTAAGATGGGAAAAACTTTTTCAAAAATTATTGTTGCATTTTATCCCAAGCACAAATGGATCTTGGTCTCAAATTTTGTAGTCATGTTTTAGCTTTATCTTTTAATGAAAAAGGAAAAAGTTTTAATCTGATGATATTCATGCTACAATTTAAATAATGCCTAGCTTAAAATTAAAATGAGATGCATCAGAAAGAAAAACTATGCATGATGGTGTATTTGTTCTTATGGGATTCATGTGGTCTCTAAGTGTTCTAACATGATTATTCTCATTATTTTCATTATGAAGTGATTGATTATCTTCTTCAGCCATATTTTTTGAAAATAATAAGAATACCCTACAAAGTCTACCACTTAATGTACGTGACCACACTCTTATGCACGTGTAGGAATAGAATAAAAGGAAGAACAAAATAAAAAAAGAAGAAATAAGAGAAGAGAAACAAAGTTATGTACAAGAAAAGTGAAAAGAGAAAATAAAATAACTATTATAATTCATACGAGAACTTACCTCCCCTGCAACGGCGCTAAAAATTTAACACGACTAAAAGATTAATGTCTTCTCTCAAGTGCAAGAGTGTCGAATTAATAAATAACCCGGCAAGACTGGAGTCGAACCACAAAGAGGTTAATTGTACAAATTATAAACAACAATAATAGTACAAGCAATAACAACAACAATAACAACAATAACAATAATTACAATAATAGTAGTAGTAATAGTAGTAGTAGTAGTAGTAGTAGTAGTAATACAAAGAGAGAAAGTAAGAGTATGATCTTGATCTCGAAACCAAAATGCCTAAATACATGGCAAATGCCTCCTTTTATAGGCTAATATTAGGAACTATTGATTTGATGACTAATTAATGAGTGGGTGACCAACTCTTGACTTGGTAACAATCCTTATCTTCTCTTATCTGTCCAAAACATCATTGATAATGTCAAAATTAGAGCCACTTGATAATGAAAGTTGTAGGAAATTGTCTCATCTTTCTTGTGTAAAAAATTCAGGTCATTTGGACTTTTAGAACTCTACATATGGGTCAAACACTGAACAATGCTCGAGCTGGAAGACAGATTCATACTTCTTTGTTGTTGCTACAATTTGGACTTGAAAATGGTCCTTTTAGATCTTGGGCTCCATGAAAGTTATAGGCCTATATCTTACCTTTCCATCCATATAAACTAGACCTAAATTTGAGATCTATAGCTCCAGATATGACCCAATTACCAAACAGTGTTCCGGTTTGGATTACCCCAACATCTTTTTTTTTAAGTTTGGCCATCTCTTTGTCCTTTCAATTTCAGTTCTTAAATTCATCAATCAATCCTTTCATTTATGTGATAGAACTGCATTTAAAATGAACATTTACCACAAATTAACAATATCTTATATTATTAGATATATTATTATAAAACATGCTTTAGTTGAGGAGTTATTGATACTTCAAGTACAAAATGATGATATAAAACCTTGATAAAAATATACTTTTAAGTACTAATCATTGATATATTGAGCACAAAAGAAAGGTTTATTAATATCTTAGTAAAGAGTTATTGAGTAGATATACAAATTTAATGAGAGTTTGTTTACTTGGATAAATTAATAAAAGTTGAATAATGAATAACTTGTTTTATTGAACTCACAAATTGTTTTTATATTTTAGTGCTTTGATTACTAAGAACTAATAATAAGCTAGTTGAAGAGACTAATATGAGCTTAAAAGTATATTTTATCAAGGTTTTATATCATCATTTTGCATTTAGAGTATCAATAACTCCTTAGTTAGAACATGTTTTATAATAACATATCTAATAATATAAGATACATTTAATTTATGATAAATATTCATCTTAAATACAGGTCTATCATATAAATCAAGGGATTTATTAATGAGTTTAACTATTAAAAGTGAAAAGACAAAGAGAGGGTTATGCTTAGAAAAGATATATTTGTTCAATCTAAACTAGAACACTGTTCAGTCATTAGGTCATATCTGATGTTGTAGAACTTCGATTTGGGTTTGCTTTATATGGATGGAAAGCTAAGACATAGGTCTAAAACTTTCATGATTATCTAAAACTCAATTCTATTATTTGGAAGTTCAAATCTTAGCATCAAAAGAGAAGTCTGAATCTGTATTGCAGACCAAACACTGTTTAATGTTTAGCCCATATCTCGAGTTCTAAAAGTCCAAAGGACCTCAACTTTTTTAGAAAGCTAAGACAATTTCCTAATACTTTCATCATTTAAGTTTGTTCAAATTCTAAAATTAGCAATGATGTTTTGTTCAAACAAGAAGATAAGGATTGTTAGCAAATTAAAATGTGGTCACCCACTCAACAATTAATCAATAAATTAATATTTTTCAATTTTACCGTGCATTTAGGCATCTTGGTTTTTAGATCAAGATCTTGTTCTTAGTCTTTCTCTTTATATTTTTATAATGTTTAAGTTTTTCTTTCATTAATCTCTTCTTTATACTTTTCATTTCCTTTTCTTTACTTAGTTAACTTATATCTTATTTATGCTCTTATCTTGTTTATTCATATTTCTCTTTTTCATTATGTTTAGTTAATTTTATTATATCACGGTGAAAAGGTTACACTAATGGTATAAGAATAAGTATAGTGTAAACCCAATATGAACTTTAATGTTTGATACTAACATGTTTTATATTTGTTATCTTATTCACTCTTAATGCTTTGCTTGTTAAATGGTTAATCTAAATTTATAATGTATAATACTTGGTACAACAAACACTTAGCATTATCGTAGCCTAACTGTATGGTATAACTAACATTTATACTATGAAAGGAACTTGATTTGTTGTTAAGATAAGTTATAATTATGAATACCTAACAACATTTACAACTATTAGCATTATTTGAATAAGATAACTAATGTAATCATGTTAACCATTTATAATCCGATTGAAACCTCTTTTATGTATGGTTTTCAGTTAAGTAATAAAAATAATTTATATTATACTTAATGGAAATTAACACGACAAAAAGATGAATATCTTCTCTTAAGTGTAGGAGTGTCGAAATAATAAATAACCTAGTAAGACTAGGGTCGAATCATAAGGAGGTTAATTGTACAAATTATAAACAACAACAACAGTAACAACAATAACAATTATAATAATAGTAGCAATAGTAGTAGTAGTAGTAGTAGTAGTAGTAGTAGTAGTAGTAGTAGTAGTAGTAAAGAGGAGGAAAAAGAAGAAGTTGATGAGAACTTTGAGATAGAAGATTAACGTAAGGATTAAACAATAATAACAATAAATGTCAAGGTTAAAGGATCCACTAATAGTATGTCAAATAAGTATAGTAGAAACTCTTATTATTTAATTGGAAACCACGTACAAAGGAGGTTCCAATTTGATTATAGATTGTTAACATGATTATATTAGTCATCTTATTCGATTAATACTAATACTTGTAAATCACATCAAGTATTTATGATTATAACTTATGTTAACAACAAATCAAGTTCCTTTCATAGCTGAGGTGTTGGTTATACTATACAGTATGGGCGATGAAAGTACCAAGCATTTGTTGTACCAAGTGTTATACAACATAAATCAATATTAGTCATTTAACAAGCAAAGTATTAAAGAGTGCATAAGATAACAAATACAAAACATGTTAGTATCAAACATTAAATTTCATATTAAGTTTACACTACACATATTCTTACACCATTAGTGTAACCTTTTCACCTTGATATAATAAACTTAACTAAACATAATAAAAAAAAGAAAAATAAATAAACAAAATAAGAACATAAATAAGATAAAAGTTAATTAAGTAAATGAAAGGAAATGAAAGGCATAAACTTGATATTAATGAAAGCAAAGCATAAACATTATAAAAAATACAAAGAGAGAAAGCAAAAGCATGATTAATTTGGAGACCAAGATGCCTAAATGCATGGTAAATGCCTTTTTTTATAGGCCAAAAATAGAAACTATTGCTTTGATGACTAATTGATGGGTGGGTGATCAACTCTTAAGTTGGTAACAATCCTTATCTTCTCTTGTCTGCCCAAACATCATTGATAACGTCAAAATTAAAACCACTTGAAACATGAAAATTGTAGAAAATTATCTTAGCTTTCTTGTATAAACAACTCAATTCATTTGAACTTCTAGAACTCCAAATATAGGTCAAACACTGAATAGTACTTGGGCTCGAAGATAGATTCGGACTTCTTAGTTGTTGCTCTAATTTGAACTTGAAAATGGCCTTTTTAAATCTTAGGCTCCATATAAAAGTTATAGGCCTATGTCTTACCTTTCCATCCATATAAAGTAAACCTAAATCTGAGATCTACAGCTTCAAATATAGTGTTCCGGCTTAGACTGTACCGACATTTCTTTTTTATGTTTGGCTATCTCTTTGTCCTTTCAATTTCAATTCATAAATTCATCAATCAATCTTTTTATTTATATGATAGACCTGCATTTAAAATAAACACTTACCATGAAATAAAGGTATCTTATATTATTAGATATGTTATTTTAATATATGCTTTAGTTAAGAAGTTATTGATACTTTAAGTGCAAAATGATAATATAAAACCTTGATAAAAATATACTTTTAAGTACTAATCAGAAATACCATTAGTAGATCCTCTAATTTTGATATTTGTTTTTATTGTTTAGCCTTCATATTAATCTTACATCTTAAAGTCCTCTTTAAATTATTATTGTTGTTGTTGTTGTTGTTGTTGTTGTTGTTGTTATAATTTATATAGTTAACCTCCTTATGGTTAGACCTTAATCTTGTTGGGTAATTTATTACTTCGACACTCCTGCACCTGGGAGAAGGCATCAATCTTTTGATCGTGTCACCTAAAATCCGTCAAATTTGTCAAACCTTGCATGAATCTAATCACCAAATATCCCTCTACTTTTATGTATGGTCATCACCGACTCACTGGCAAATAAACAAGCATGGCACCACCCCAAAGAGGCCACCTAAGATAGCCTGCAACTACAGATTTGATAGTGCACCATGCTTATTTTGAGCCAATGGTTGGGATCCTTCCCAACTAAATCAAAGGTTGAAAATTTATTCCTAGTGTAAAAAATGTTGCCCTCTTCCGCCACCTATAAAAAAAGGTAGATTTGATGGCCAAATGGAGGAGAAAATTAGGTCTAAAAATCTTACAAAATCAGGTTACTCCCCTGTTTTTCTTCTAGCCAATGTTTCTCTCTTCTCTCTCCCTCCCTAGTGCTTCTTTAGCCTTAACGACCCCATAGAAACATTTCTCCTCCACTAACAAACGGCGCCTCAACCTCCTTATGAACACAAATCCTCATCAGGGATAGGAGTAGCCACCATAAGGTCTTCCCTCTTCCCTCAGTAGATTTTCATCTTTTGATTCTTCTTCTTTCTTCCTCTACCATAAGCAACCAACACTGCCACCATTTCTTTTACCAGCATCTCTGCCAACTTCATGCTAGGCCAGTGACAGCAGCCCTTCTCCTCTACAAGGTTGTCTTCTACAAAAAGTTATGATTTTCTCAAATATTTTTCTACCAACTTAACTAGCGAGATTGGAGTCCACGTCTTAGAGATGCACTTTGGGCTTATCAAACTACTTATAAATCACCTATAAGAATGTCACCTTATAGAATGATTTATAGGAAAGCATTTCATCTTACGGTGGGGCTTGAACATAAAGCTTTTTGGGCCATTAAATAATGCAACATGGATTATGATGTTGCTGGGATTGCAAGAAAACTGCAACCGTAAGAGTTTGAAGAAATTCAAAATGATGTTTACCAGAATGCAAGCATTTACAAAGAAAAGACTAAGAATCTTCATGACCGAATGCTTACAAGAATAGAGTTTCATGTTGGAAACAAAGTCCTTCATTATCATTTGAGTTTTAAACTTTTTCCTGAAATATTATGCTCTCATTAGATTGGATCCTTTATTATCTAGTATTTTTTCTTGTGATGCAGTTGAAATTACAAGTTCAGAAACCAACAAATTACTTAAAGTCAATGGGCATCATTTGAAACATTTTTATGAAGGTTAGATGACAGAACTCACTGTTTTTGTAGAGTTAGCTGAACCAATCTATAAAGAATGAGTATGTCACATGTCAAGCCAATGATATAAAAAAAAAAGTGCTTACCGGGAGGCAATTCGGCATAAAAGGAAAAAAATCATATTTGTTTTCTTTTTCCTTATCTTTTATTTTTTCACATTTTAATTTATTTTTTTTCATTCTCTTACGTTCCATTGCTTTTATTTCAACATTGAGGACAATGTTGTGTTTTAAGTATGGGGGTATTAGGAGAATTTTGGTTTTTTTATTTTAGTTTTCTTTGTTGTAAAATAGTAAAGAGAATTTTGATAAGGTTAATGGATTTAGATTATGTTAAATGATAATTTGTAAAGGTGTGTTATATGTTGATAGGTGTTGAAAATAATAGAAAAAAGATATGGGACATGTCGCGGGGTATGAGCCGACATGACATCATCTAACGATGGCTGAGGTTTTTTGTTGTGTCTCCTGTATGAAGTGTTAGATGTTAGGAAGAGTTTTTTGGATTTAATCATAAAATTATTATTAATATTTAAGAGTCGTCACCTGGTATTATAGTCACTAGGAACCAATGGTCTGCGAGAGTCTGGGTAAGGAACTGGTTATACAAGGGGAAGACGCATTACTCCTACTGCACCTTACCTAAGGTAAACTGTATTGTTGTTTGATTGTTTTTTTCTAAATCAGGTTTCTATTCGTTGGTCTTTTCTAAGGTTTAAAGCAAATTTCTCTTCATAAAAAAATCTTTACCTTATTAAATTAAATCCTAGCCATTCTAAAATCTGAATTTTAGCAACATATTTTTATACCTTGTATCTTTAATACTTGAGAGTGTACTTTATCATGTAATTTTACACTCTACAAATATTAAAGTTTACATATTGATCTTTAAAAAAAATTAGAAAAATATTTTTGACAAGTTGACCCAATCCTAACAGATAATTATAAACTGGTTATGATATCTATTTTTGAATTTCAAAAAAAAACATGAAAAAGATGCAATTTCTGATTTTTTATGAAAAATATGCTTGGAAAAAATTTAGGATTTGGTTGTATACATGAAAACAAAATTTATTTTTATTTTTTAAAAAGAAAAAATGATTTAAAAGTTTTTGAGATTTTTTTTGAAAATGTTTTCATTTTTTTTGAAATATTTCAAAGAAAACTAGATATTTTAATACTGAATTTGTATTTTACAATGCAAATATATAACCTGATATTATGCATCTACCATCTATATCAAATATCAACATTTCACCATGTAAACACAATTTTATATTCAAATTTCATAACACTTAAACCTCTACCAAAAGATACTTTAACAACTCAATTACTCAAGAAAAACATAAAACAAAAAAAACTATCAAAAGAATTTATTACCTCTTATTCAAGGAAATTATGAAGTGAAACTTGGAAGCACACACTTTTCTTTCCCCTTTATTTTTTTTCCCAAATCATCTCCTTTCTCTCATGAATCTTTTAGTTTTCTCATATTTTTCTTCTTAACTCCCCTTCCTAATACTATAAGTGTGTTTAGTATTGTGGTAACATTTGTTGTTGTGGTTTAGAAAAGTAAATTTAAAAAAAAATCACTTTTAAATGTGATTGGTTTGATTAAAATATGTGTTTGATTTAAATTATGCATGGTTGAAGTTGTTGTTTAGTAGAAAGCATGTTTAATGTATTTGGTTAAAATTATAATTAAAACTAATGTTATAATAAAATGACTAAAAAAACATGCAATAATTTTTTATTTTACAATTATAATCTAAGCTTTGTGATTTACATCTTATCAAAAAATTCATTTAAACTTGTCAAAAAACTTGGTCTTCTGTTGTTGGAGTCATGCGTGCTTGATGTAGATCTGTGCAAATGCAAACTCTCCAAACTCTTAAAAGACAATTTATAGCTCTTTTGTTTATACAATTATAGCTCTTAATTTGATCTTTATGTTTTATCAACAACAAAAAAAAAAGTAAAAAAAACATAGAATGAGTGGTTCATTAGAAGCATGTAAAAGTTGTTTCACCAAAAGGTGAAACTTCATTTAATGATAGTGTTATAAACCAAACTACAAATTCATTTTGTAACCAAACACCATAGAATTGAGGTTGAGTAAAAACACAACATCTACCACCAAAACAAACGATCCTTTAAATTGTTTGATTTAGCTTTTTATAAGTTTGGATAATGAATTTACAAGGTTTTTCTCTAAAATATTTTTTTATCCTCTTTTTTTCTTTCCTTGACGAGCCAACACTCTAGGAATTAATAGGGATTTCTTCTCTATTTACAGCAACAAGTTTCCTTATTTGCATCTTGCCCCTTCTCACTTTCTTTATTTGTGCATTAGTCCCTCATGTTTAGTAAATTTCCACACTAACCCTTATATTTTCTCCTATTTTTACATTGCCCCACCATTTTTTATTTATACATTAACTCCAATATTTCTTTTATTTATATATTCACCCATGATTTTCTTCTCTCACTAAACTCCTTAGTTTCTTATTATTGTTTCTAATTTCATCCTTTATCAACTAAACTTCTAATTAATTCAATTAATTTATTCAATTGAACTCTTCCACTCATCAATTATATTCTTTTTCATCCTAGTGTTTACACGACAATTCAAACCAAAATCTCTTTTAACCGAACATAATTCCTCTCACCACATTTCCATTTAATTGCTTGAACCTTGTCTTTTCATATGGAAACAAGTGCAACATCCCGACGAGGTTAAGTTTGGCATCCATTGGTTTCTTCTCCATGTTGTAGTGGGTGAACTATCATGTCAGCGTTTTCCAATAGATGTTAGATGCTGCATCATAATACACTATCTACACCCAAAGATGTCGGGGGACCATTTGCTCTTGTTTAATTATGATTTAAAAGAGTCCATGGATTATCGATAGAACTTTGCTTCAGCCATAAATACTAGCCACTTGTACTTGCATAATTAGTAGAGCAGGAATTTTACTTTTTTCATCTCCGTGGAATTTTGTTTCTTTATGAGGTGATCCATGGGGGGCTCCATGATATCGTACCTATCCAGCTACCTATCTTTCTAGAAACCTTTCCATAATATCTTCTAGGTTTTGTCAAAGGGTAAACATAGTCGTCAAGGATTTTAACATGCAATTTTTGGAGTTCAAACTTGGCTGTCTCCAAGTGATCACTAAAGACATGGATGGCTGATGTTGTGCCCAGAAAATTAGGTAATTTGAGAGGTTGAATTCAAAGAATTAGAGGTATACTTAATACACATTAAGAGATGGACATAAGGAGAAGACATTGCTTTCCACTTCTTTTTCGCGCTATCAAATCAAGCGTTCACTTCTTAGTATGTTCTTCGAGTTCTTTAACAAGATCTTGAATCCACTCTACAAATGCATCTTTCATACCTTTATACTAATGAAATAATTTCTGTAAACTATCATTACCTATATATAGGCATTTACCACATAGAAAATTAATTCTAACCAATTAATTTATGTCCTAACGTTCTAAAAATGCTAGTTATTGTCATCCCAGAAGCCAGATGCACCTTAGGTGACTCATCTAGGTCGTGTTTTGGGCATATTTAAATACCCCATTACCTTATTTGGCATCCTAGAACCTTCATCAGCTATTAAAATATACATCATTTACATCAAACAATTTCTAAAGCATGCATTTAAGGATAGTTTATGTCAACAGATGGTGTAATGGCATTGGAGCACAAGCAACCCACTAACTTTCTTTTATCGCTAAATAAAGATTATGCTGTCTAAAATCTCATTATCAAAGCTAGACAACAAACATTCTAGCTTGATCTAAGATATGGAATCAAGCAATGATGGTGGAGGTTGGATTTATGCTGATGATATACAGTACGGTAGGATAGATTTAGATGAGACAATTGTACACTGCTGATTGGCTAAGAGAGGGAGCTGGGTAAGCATTAGGAAACACATGGATTCAGATCATAGGAGGGAAGGAATTATTGCACTGAGGAACCTGAAGCCAAAATAATGGAGGAAGACATTAGTGCTCATGAGATCATCATTTTAATTTGTAAAATAAAATTGAGGATTCTAGCTGCATGATTGATTGAGGAGGTATATATATATATAGGGGAAGACTTTGTGCACGTTTCATGCAAATTTGAGACAACATACTGTTTTGGACAAAAGTAAAGCAACATAGTAGCAATGATGGGTAGGGGAATTGATGAGCAAGGGAGGAGGAAGGGTCCTTGGACTCCTGAAGAGGATAAGTTGCTTAGTAAACATGTGAGCTTGAACGGTGAGGGAAGGTGGAGTTCTGTTTCTGGGTGTTCAGGTAAGCTCTCTTTCTAGCTAGACTTGATGTTTGGCAAAGGAAACCACAGCAAACATCACCACTGGCTTGCTATATCAAAGGGAGAGAAATAAAAACAAGTAACTAGCTATTAGTAAATTAATTATATACATACACTCTTAATTTTTGGGTAGGAGAGGCAAAATATAGAGTTTATCATTCATTGGTAGATACTGATCATGCTTTCAGTTTTTGATATTGTAAATCAACGCACGTACTACCAGGCTTAATTTTATTGTTAATTTTAACTTATTATTGGTTTTACCAGGCTTGAATAGGAGTGGAAAGAGCTGCAGAATGAGGTGGGTGAATTACCTTAGGCCAGGACTTAAGAGAGGCCAAATAACACCACAAGAGGAAGGCATCATTATTGAACTGCATGCTCTCTGGGGCAACAAGTAATGCATTTTTTATCCCTCCCTTTATAAAATCTTTTTTTCTTGGTTTTTTTTTGTCTATTTTCATTTCTCTATAAACTATTATTAATAATCCATACATCTCCAGGTGGTCAATTATTGCTGGATACTTGCCTGGTAGAACAGATAATGAGATAAAAAACTATTGGAGAACCCATTTCAGGAAGAAAGATAAATCCTCTCGGAAACAAGAAAAGCGAAAAGCTTTGATTCTCAAACACGAAGTGCAACACCAGCAGCAGCAGCAGCAGCAGCTAGAAGCAGGTGAAATGAAAATGGTCAACACAATTGATCATGTTAAGATGCATGAAGCACAAGAAATGTATTTCATGTACCACAATTTGGAGGATCAAAGCTCGCCTGTGATGACTCAAGATGTCGCATCTTGGGCAGACATTGTTGTTGAGGAGTTTTATGGACTCTGGGGTGGCTTGTGGAACTTAGATGATCATCCACAAGGTTAAATTACTCACAAGTAACTGAAATAAGATATCCATGCAAAATCAAGCAACAACTTGTTCTTTTGGACAGGACTCAAAAGAATATTTAGAGGGTACAGTTTCTAATAATGGTTAGAAAATGTTGATGATGACATATTTTACTCATGTCTAACTTGCCAAGAGCATGTTGAAACATTATTTTTATGAGAATTTAATAAATGATGAAGAGGGCATATTATTTGGTTGGTTAGGGAGTTTTTGTAGGTTTAGAATATTATCAAGATTTAAAGGTAGACAGTTAAGAGTGGTAGAGGCAGGTGAATAGGTGTCTGGTATATGAGGAATTGAACTAAGACTTTCAGGATCAGATGTACGAGTTTGAGATTGGATATCTATAAAATGTCTAGGAGATAATAATGAACTTGACATAACTGAAGTATGGATTATCATAGACTTACTTGCAGTAAAATTTTGATTTGAAGGTGAGTTAAACACTACCAATTCCTTAGCTACAAAATTGTGCTCATCAAACATCACATGTCGGGAGATGTAGACATGGTTTGTGGCTAAGTTAAGACACCTATACCCTTTTAGACGGTTGGAATATCCAAAAAAGAGACTTTTTTATTTGAAATGCTAGTTTATGGTCATTATATGGTTTTATAAGAGGATAACATGCACAATAAAAGATATGTAAATCCATATATTATGGTTCATTTTTATGAAGTAAGAAGTATAGTGTTTGGTTCTTTAAGACCTGTACAGGTAGTTTATTTATCAAGAACATAGAAATAAGGAAGGAATCAACCTAATATTGAGGTGGTAATTCAGATTTGGCAAGTAACATAAGTTCTATTTCCTGAATATGTCTATGTTTTTATTATGTGATTTGGCAAGTAAACTCACCACCATTATTTGTTTGTAATTGTTTAATAGAGGTGGAAAAGAGGTTTTTTGCAATTGTTTAAAATTTAACAAAGGTTGTAAACACATCATATTTTTGTTGCAAAGGATATAACCACGAATAATGGGAATAATCATCAATAAATAAAACTTAGTACTTATAGCCACCAATTAATTCAACAAGGGAAACTTATATATTAAAATGAAGTTAGGTTAAACAAATAAAGGACTAACAACGAGAGACAAAAAAAAAGAGTTACTTAGCTTTGCCAAGTTGATAAGCTAAACAAAAATCTAATTTATTGGAATAAGTCAAGATAGAGAGTTTATTGGAACAACACAAGACATCTAAGATAGCATTAGAAGGATAGACTAGTCTGGAGTACCAAGTTGCAGTTCTAGCATGAACCCCGATGTTGGTAAACAGACATATAAAGTTTTTCTGAGAAAACTAAAACTCAGCTAACATAATCAAAAGATTGATATCTTTTTTCAAGTACAAAAGTGTCGAAGTTATAAATAACCTGACAAGACCGGGATCAAATTATAAGAAGGTTAACTATATAAATTATAAATAACAATAATAATAATAATAATAATAAAGAGAGCTTTGAGATGTGATATTGACACGACCAAAATATTGATGTCTTCTTCCAATTACAGGAGTATCGAAGTAATAAATAACCCGACAAAACCAAGATCGAATCACAGAGAAGTTAATTTTATAAATTATAGATAATAATAATAATAATAATAATAATAATAATAGTGGTGGTGGTGGTGGTGGCGGTAATAAAGAAGAAGAAGTTGATGAGAACTTTAAAATGGAAGATTAATATAATGATTAACAATGATAACAATAAATATCAATGTTAGAGAATCCACTAATGGTATGTCGAACAAGTATAGTACAAACTCTTATTATTCAAGTGAAAACCACACATAAAGGAGGTTCCAATCATATTATAAATTGTTAACATGATTACTTTAGTTATCTTATTCAATTAATGTTAATACTTGTAAATGTTGTCACGCATTCATGATTATAACTTATGTTAACAATAAATCAAGTTCATTTCATAACTCAAATATTCGTTATTTCATATAGTATGGGCTATGAAAGTGTCAAGTATTTTTTGTACCAAGTGTTATACAATATAAATCTAAATTAGTCATTTAACAATCTAAATTAGTCATTTAACAAGCAAAGTATTAAAGAGTGAACAAGATAACAAGATAACAAAATTAAAATTCATGTTAAGTTTACACTATACTTATTCTTACACCATTAGTATAACATTTTCACCTTGACATAATAAACTTAACTAAATATAATTAAAAAAAATAAGAACATAAATAACATAGAAGTTAAGTACGTAAAAGAAAAGAAATGAAAGGCATGAACAAGATATTAATGAAACCAAAACTTAAGCATTACAAAAATACAAAGAGAAAAAGCAAGAGCATGATCTTGATCTGGAGACAAAGATGCCTAAATGCATGGCAAATGCCTCCTTTTAAAAGCCAAAATTAGGAACTATTGATTTGATGACTAATTGATGAGTGGGTGGCCAACTCTTAAGTTGGTGACAATCCTTTTCTTCTCTTGTATGCCCAAAACATATTGATAACATTAGAATGGAAACTATTAGAAAATATAAAAGTTATAAGAAATTGTCTTAGATTTCTTGGAAAAAAATGGAGGTTATTTGAGCTTTGAGAACTCTAGATATAGATCAAACACTGAATAGTGTTCGAGTTACAGAACAGATTCAGACTTCTTTATTATTGCTACAATTTGGACTTGAAAATAGACTTTTTAAAATTAGACCTCTACATAAAAGTTGTAAGACTATGTCTTACATTTCTATTTTTATCAAGGTTTTTATATTATCATTTTGCACTTGATGTATCAATAACTCCTTAACTAAAACATGTATAATAACATATCGAATAATATAAGATACATTTAATTTATGATAAATATGTATTTTAAATGTAGGTCTATCACATAAATAAAAGGATTGATTGATGAGTTTAAGAACTGAAATTGAAAGGACAAAGAGATGGTCAAACTTAGAAAAAAGATGTTGATGCAGTCCAAACTGAAACACTGTTCGGTAATTAGGTCATATCTGAAACTGTACATCTCGAATTTAGATCTAATTTATATAGATGGAAAAGTAAGACATAGACCTCTAACTTTTATAAGAGCCTAAGATTTAGAAAGGCTATTTTCAAGTCCAAATTACAGCAACAATGAAAAAGTTTGAATCTATCCTGCAGCCCAAACACTACTTAGTATTTGGCCCATATCTAGAGTTATTTTTTTCTTAGAAAGCTGAGATAATTTTATAGAACTTTTATGTTTTCAAGTGGTTCTAATTTTGATGTTATCAATGATGTTTTGGGTAGAAAAAAAGAAGATAAGGATTGCCACCAAGTCAAGAGTTGGTCACCTACTCATCAATAATTTTCAATTTTAGCCTATAAAAAAAAAGCATTTGCCATGCATTTAGGCATCTTGATTTCCAGATCAAGATCATACTCTTTCTTTCTCTCTTTGTATTTTTTGTAATGCTTAAGTTTTGCTTTCATTAATATATAGTTGATGTCTTTCATTTCCTTTCCTTTACTTAGTTAACTTTTATTTTATTTTTGTTCTTATTTTGTTTATTCATGTTTCTTTTTTTCATTATGTTCAACTAAGTTTATTATATCAAGATGAAAAGGTTACACTAATTGTGTAAAAATAAGTATAATATAAACTCAACATGGACCTTAATGNAGCCTATAAAAAAAAAGGCATTTGCCATGCATTTAGGCATCTTGATTTCCAGATCAAGATCATGCTCTTTCTTTCTCTCTTTGTATTTTTTATAATGCTTAAGTTTTGCTTTCATTAATATATAGTTGATGTCTTTCATTTCCTTTCCTTTACTTAGTTAACTTTTATTTTATTTTTGTTCTTATTTTGTTTATTCATGTTTCTTTTTTTCATTATGTTCAACTAAGTTTATTATATCAAGATGAAAAGGTTACACTAATTGTGTAAAAATAAGTATAATATAAACTCAACATGGACCTTAATGTATGATACTAACATCTTTTATAATTGTTATCTTGTTCATTTTTAATACTTTGCTTATTAAATGACTAATCTAGATTTGTGTTGTATAACACTTGGTACAACAAATACTTGGCATTTTCATAGCCCATACTGTATGGTATAATCGACACTTGTGCTATGAAAGGAATTTTATTTGTTCTTAACATAAGTTATAATCATGAATGTCTGACAACATTTACAAGCATTAGCATTAATCGAATAAGATAACTAATGTATTCATGTTAATAATTTATAATCTAATTAGAACCTTCTTTGTGTGTGGTTTTCAATTGAATAACATAAGTTTATACTATACTTGTTTGACATACCATTAGTGGATCCTCTAACCTTGACATTTGTTGTTATCATTGTTTAATCCTTACATTGATCTTCCATCTCAAAGTTCTTATTAACTTCTTCTTTTTCTTCTTCTTTTTTTTATTATTATTAGTAGTAGTACTACTACTACTATTATTACTATTATTGTTGTTGTTGTTGTTATATTATTATTATTTATAATTTATACAATTAACCTCCTTGTGGTTCAACTTTGGTCTTGACGTGTTATTTATTACTTCGACACTCTTGTATTTGGGAGAAAACATCAATGTTTTGGTCATGTCAAGTAATAAAAAGAGTTTATACTATACTTGTTTAAAATACCATTAGTGGATCCTCTAACCTTGACATTTATTTTTATCATTATTTAATCTTCACATTAATCTTACATCTTAAAGTTATCTTTAACTTCTTTTTCTTATTATTATTATTATTATTTATAATTTATATAATTAATCTTCATGTGGTTTAACTCTGATCTTGACGAGTTATTTTTTACTTTAATACTTCTACACTTAGAAGAAAATATCAATCTTTTGATCTTGTCATGAATGTAAAACTATTATTAGATCCTTTTATTTAAATCTATGATGACTATTAGTAGGATAGAAATGCAAACTCGTGTTTATGTTTGTATATTTTTAATATGAACTTCAAATCATGTAAACATAATATGTGTTTATGTAAGATTCATTTTTAAATAAAATATTGATTATTGTTGATGTATAGATTGCATCTTGATGATGTGAGGGAACAAATTAGCCAATTTTTGACACGATGTGTTCAAGTACAAAAAAAAAATATCATTGTTTAGGGCTTGAAATGCTGGGTTGTTACACTTCTATTGCCTAAAGGTCCAAGCTATGCAGTAAAGAGGCAATTAAACACATTGACCACACAGGTAAAACCCGAGCATGTTGAAGAATCAAATGACCAAAAGAAATCATCTAAGAGATTACAAACTTTATCTATCAAGCATGGCAAAGAAAAGAGGGGCCTATATTTCTATCTAAATAAAGATGCATGCATATCATCTGATCCCAGATCATTGCATAATGTTCTTGCAGAAATTTTTCACAAGAACAATCCTAAAAAAAAATCCAACAAAACTCCTTTAAATTAGGACCTGAGAAGGTTCTAAACCCAATAAAGCACCACTGATTAAAAACCCAACAAGGTTTTGACAAATAAAAAATCCAACAAGGCTTTTATTGATTATAAAGCCAATAAGGATATGAGCATAACAAGGCTCTAGCAAACAAAAACCTAACAAGGTTTTAAGACGAACAAGGCTTTAAAAGATTATAAAAAAAATCTAGCATGGACAATCCAAAGAAAAATCAGAAGATGGTACATATAAGAAAAGGAAGGTAATTCATCTAATTGAGAAAAATCCAAGACATCATCATTCATCATTTATGGAAAATTCTAGATATTTTTTACACCATAGACAGGTTACCTGATCACAAACCACAGGGTTGGTCACCTTTACAAAGATCATTCATAGAAAATCCTAGTTATTTTTTATACCACAGGTTGTTGCTTGATCATAAACCATGGGCTAGTCACCTAAATAGAGACAATCAGTGAAAAACCTTAATTATTTTTCACACCATGCGAAGATTATTTAATCATGAATCATAAGCTAGTTGCCCAAACAGAGACCATCTATGAAAAATACTAGTTATTTAGTTATTTCACACACAAGAAAATTATCTAATTATGAATCATAGGCTAGTTGCCCAAATAAAGATCATTCATGAAAAATCTTTGTTATTTTTCACATCATAGGCAAGTTACCTGATCACAAACAATGGGTGGTCACCCTAACAAAGATCATCCATGAAAAATCTTAGTTATTTTGCACACTACGGGCAGGTTACCTAATCATGAATCATGAATTAGCTTCCCTAATAGAAACCATCCATGAAAATCCTATTTATTTCACACCACAAACAGGTTACCCAATCATATGGTTACCCGACCAAAGACCACAGGTAAGTTACCCGATCAAAAACCATGAGCTGGTCACCTGAAAGAGACCTTTCATGAAAAATCCTAGATATTTGTCACACCATAGGTAAGTTAATCAAACACAAGCCACGAGTCACAAGCAGGTCACCTGATCAAAGACCATAGGTTAGTCATTCAAATATGGACCATTTGTGAAAAATTCTAGATATTTTTCACAGTATGACCAAGTCACCCAAACACAAACCATTTTATCTTCGATCTTGTCACTCTCTAAAATGACTAAATCTTTAAGATGATCACTTTCTAAAAGGTCAAAATTCTAAAATTTTCATTGAGTTTATCACTCTTTAAAATGACGAGATTTTCAAGATGACCACTCTCTAAAAGGTTAATATTGTAATTTATCTTTAAGGAAATCTCTCTTTTTAAAAGAATTTTCTTAACAAAATAAAAAATTTTGATTTTCAAGAAAAAATTGAGTTTTGAAACATCTTCAAAGATAATCATCTCTTGATTTTTCTCCCAGATTAAAAAAAAATAACTCCTTTTATTTTCTTTACAAACATACTTTCTAAAGTCTCTTACAAAACTTTATACCGTGAGTATTGTAAAGAGGAGTTGTCATAACCTAATTTTTTATCCCTTTTTAAACTTATGTTTTTAAAAAAAAATCCATAAAAATAGCAACAAAAAATCCAAGAAATATATTTTTGAAGTTTTTGCATTGTTTTTAGGCATTTTCAACGTCTTTTCAAAAGAATTAAAAGATTACTTTTAGCACATTTGGTGTTTAACACATTCATTTCAAAATATTTGATTAACTTTTTAAATTCAATAATGATGTTGCTTTTTAAATATTAAAATCAAAAAATCAAAAATAACAAATATTTGAATGACCAAAAATGTATAAAAAAATAAGAGTCCATAATTTTTTAGTTTCTTGGAAACCAAGCAATTTAGAAGAAAAAAACAAATTTATATTGCCTTTGAACCACACAAACAAATGGAGAGATTAATTATAGTATTAACAAAAAAAATACACCTAATACACACCAAAATAGTCTCTCTCACATGAGGGGGGAAAAAAACTAAATACCGTATTTTGTTTTTTTTTTCAAAGACCAGTGCTGGTTACAAGCTAAAATAAGAGAGACCTAAACACCACCATCGATGTAGCTTTTCCCCCAAAACCACAAATGCCATATCTTCTTGTCCTTCATCTTTTTTCTCCTTTTCATTTTTCTTTTATTTTTTTAGCAAAATCATAACCAAGCAAACTCTTCAGCTGACCCTAACCTTCAACAACCTCTGTAAACCACTAGAGACCATCATTGACAATCATTCCCTCATCATTACTACATTCTATTTGGCAGCTCATCCTCATCAAAGTAACAACTCTCTTATCTAGTAGCAACTATAATCAGCCTTATTTTTAGCAATAACAACCTTTCATCATAAACCACTAACCCAACCATCATCCAAGATTGTCACCACCAGCTTCAGCACTAACATGATCAAAATATTAATGCTCTCTTTCAAGTGCAGGAATATTGAAGTAATAAATAACCTGATATGATTGAGGTCGAACCACAAGGAGGTTAACTATACAAATTATAAATAACAATGATAAAAAAATAATAACAACAATAGTAATACTAATACTAATAGTAATACTAATACTAATAAAGAAGAAGAAGAAGTTGTGAGAACTTTGAGATGAAAAATCAATGCGAAAATTAAACAATGATAAAAATAAATATCAAGGTTACAAATCTATTAATGGTATTTCAAACAAGTAAAATATAAATTTTTATTACTCAATTAGAAATAACACACAAAGGAGGTTCCAATCAAAAATTGTTTCAGCTTTTTAAGAGAAAAAAATTGAGGTCATTTAGACTTCTAGAACTTAAGATATGAGCTAAATACTAAACAGTATCTGGGTTACAAGAGAGATTCAAACTTTTACGTTGTTGCTAAAATTTAAACTTTCAAATAGCAAAATTGAGCATTGTCTTCCTCATAAAAATTTTAGACCTATATTTTAATTTTTGATCCATATAAAGTAAATTTAAATTCAAGTTCTACAACTCCAGTTATAATCCAATTATTAAACAGTATTACAATTTAGATTAAAACAGCATCTCTTTTCTGAACTTTACCTTTTTTTTGTCCTTTCAATTTCAGCACTTTAACTTATTAATCAATTTTTTTATTTATGTAATAAACCTATATTTAAGATAAACATTTACCATAAATTAAAAGTATCTTATATTATCACACTTATTATTATAAAATATATTTTATTTAAAAATTTATTAATATTTTAAATATAAAATAATAATATCAAAATCTTAATAAAAATATATTTTTAAATACATTTATTCACAGCCATATTTTCATCAAAAAA
>SRLM01000452.1:196747-240066 GCA_015708895.1 Populus ilicifolia
AAAAAATCAAAAATAACAAATATTTGAATGACCAAAAATGTATAAAAAAATAAGAGTCCATAATTTTTTAGTTTCTTGGAAACCAAGCAATTTAGAAGAAAAAAACAAATTTATATTGCCTTTGAACCACACAAACAAATGGAGAGATTAATTATAGTATTAACAAAAAAAAATACACCTAATACACACCAAAATAGTCTCTCTCACATGAGGGGGGGAAAAAAACTAAATACCGTATTTTGTTTTTTTTTTCAAAGACCAATGCTGGTTACAAGCTAAAATAAGAGAGACCTAAACACCACCATCGATGCAGCTTTTCCCCCAAAACCACAAATGCCATATCTTCTTGTCCTTCATCTTTTTTCTCCTTTTCATTTTTCTTTTATTTTTTTAGCAAAATCATAACCAAGCAAACTCTTCAGCTGACCCTAACCTTCAACAACCTCTGTAAACCACTAGAGACCATCATTGACAATCATTCCCTCATCATTACTACATTCTATTTGGCAGCTCATCCTCATCAAAGTAACAACTCTCTTATCTAGTAGCAACTATGATCAACCTTATTTTTAGCAATAAAAACCTTTCATCATAAACCACTAACCCAACCATCATCCAAGATTGTCACCACCAGCTTCAGCACTAACATGATCAAAATATTAATGATCTCTTTCAAGTGCAGGAATATTGAAGTAATAAATAACCTGATATGATTGAGGTCGAACCACAAGGAGGTTAACTATACAAATTATAAATAACAATGATAAACAATAATAACAACAATAATAATAGTAATACTAATACTAATAAAGAAGAAGAAGAAGTTGTGAGAACTTTGAGATGAAAAATCAATGCGAAGATTAAATAATGATAAAAATAAATATCAAGGTTACAAATCTATTAATGGTATTTCAAATAAGTAAAATATAAATTTTTATTACTCAATTAGAAATAACACACAAAGGAGGTTCCAATCAAAAATTGTTTCAGCTTTTTAAGAGAAAAAAATTGAGGTCATTTAGACTTCTAGAACTTAAGATATGAGTTAAATACTAAACAGTATCTGGGTTACAAGAGAGATTCAGACTTTTACGTTGTTGCTAAGATTTAAACTTTCAAATAGCAAAATTGAGCATTGTCTTCCTCATAAAAATTTTAGACCTATATTTTAATTTTTGATCCATATAAAGTAAATTTAAATTCAAGTTCTACAACTCCAGTTATAATCCAATTATTAAACAGTATTACAATTTAGATTAAAACAGCATCTCTTTTCTGAACTTTACCTTTTTTTTGTCCTTTCAATTTCAGCACTTTAACTTATTAATCAATTTTTTTATTTATGTAATAAACCTATATTTAAGATAAACATTTACCATAAATTAAAAGTATCTTATATTATCACACTTATTATTATAAAATATATTTTATTTAAAAATTTATTAATATTTTAAATATAAAATAATAATATCAAAATCTTAATAAAAATATATTTTTAAATACATTTATTCACAGCCATATTTTCATCAAAAAACTGCCACTCCATAGAACCACGAAAGAAACTCCACTGTTAACCACCAAAAAATCAGCATCTTCTCTCTCCTCAGACTCATAAATGAAATTAAAAACCCATCCGTTCTTTATTTTGGCCAAATTTCGGCACCGAAAGCCATACTCAACAGCCACCTAGCACAACCTCTTTCCACCCCTCACTGCCATCATAGCCTTCTCTCCTCTTTTAACAACACTAGAAACCTCATCCACCACCGAGTCGTGACAGCCAAAACCTTCTCTCCACGCTCACTGTAAACAGTTTCAAGCTCCTCTGCTAGCCCATATCAGTCCACATCTCCCAATCTCTCTTTCTTATTAGCCCAACTGGTGCTGAGAATAAGACCCACGGCTGATTCATCAACAAACAATGGTTAACAGTTTCAAGCTCTTCTACCAGCCCATACCAGTCCCCAGTCCCCAGTCCCCAATCTCTCTTTCTTGTTCATCCAACTGGTGCTGAGCATAAGACCCACGGCTGATTCATCAACCAACAGTGGTCATTTACCCTCTCAACAATAAACGCCAGCAACACCGCCGACCCTACTCCTCTCCACCATGCTGACAGCTACTTCCCCAACAAGATTGAATCACCATAGCAGTAATGTCGTCGTCAATAGCTAGCCACCTGATCAAAAGAAAAAAATGTCATTTCCTCTTTCTTGAGGGGCGCCTGTTTCTCATGGTCATACGCATGATGCCACCACCGGTGTAGCTGAGATTTGCTAACACGTGAAATGCCTTGGAAGTTCGAATCATATCCTTAAATCATATTTCTTACCAAATTACTAAGATATTATGAAATTTGAGATTTGTGTATAATTTTTGGACTGTGATTTGAGATAATTTGTGATGCATTGTTAGCTTATTTTTATAGTTATAATTGCTATTTAATCATCAAATATTATTGATTATTGATGCATGAATACATCTAAGGATTTGTATTGATTTGTTTGAATTAGTAGGTAATTTGAACAATGTTCGTGAAATTAATAAGTTTTGTGTAGGTATTTGGTAATGTTTGGTTTTGAGTTAATAAATATGGTAATTTATTTTAAATTAATATCCTGGTTAAAATAATTATAATAAAAACATTTTACTTGTATCTTGTCAAACAAGGTCTTCATTCATTGTTTAATAATTTTTTTATTTTTAAAAGATCATTTTACAATTAATTTTGAATTCTCTATTTTTATATTAAACAAATCATTTTTTTTATTAAAATAATAAAAATATTATTTTTCAAAATACAATTTTATTTTAAATTGCATACAATCAAGTTTCTAAAAAATAAAAAAAATNCAAACAAGGTCTTCATTCATTGTTTAATAATTTTTTTATTTTTAAAAGATTATTTTACAATTAATTTTGAATTCTCTATTTTTATATTAAACAAATCATTTTTCTTTTATTAAAATAATAAAAATATTATTTTTCAAAATACAATTTTATTTTAAATTGCATACAATCAAGTTTCTAAAAAATAAAAAAAATCACATTGACATAAATAATAAAAATAAAAATTACAAGACATGATTTAGCATCTTTAAACACTAAAATCCAATAGTTTTGTTGATATCTTCGCATATATTTATAAATTTAATAATCAGTTTATAAAATTCATGGGAATTTGGCCTATATTTTATAAATATCGAAACAATTATTTTTTTTGTTGGAATATCAAGAATTACAAATTTACACATATGATTTATTCCTAATATTAAAAGAAAAATACAAAAAATATTTTTTGACATTAAAACAGTTAAGTTTTATCCTAATGAGATAAAACTTTCATATTAAAGAGGACTTTTTCTTAAACCTTAAAAAGATTAATAGTTAGAAAACACAACATGTCTTAGTTTATATATCATACAAACATTGTAGTTTACTTTAGATGAGGTGCACTAGAAGTGATACATCCTTTATATACGCAACTAGTCTCATTATCTAGATTCTAAAACCAGTTATAGTTCCTAATGATCAAAATACTAGATGATGACTCTATCTTTTTGTACTGATAAAGGATAAAAATTTATTTTTCTTTCCACCCATCACCACGAAGATCCAACTCTAGGAGAATAATCACAACGACACTGTACATGTACAATAATATTAGTGCTACTTTTAATGTTTTTATCTGTCTATTTAATGTTGGTGTAAATTTGAGTTTGAATTCTTTTAATAAAAAAAATGATGAGAATCAACAAGCATCACTATAGAATCCATTCAAAGTGTTAATTAGATTTATTACAAGATCAAGAGCCAAAAAGGTCAAAAAGTCATTTAATGGGCTCATTTAAGATATTTATACTGAATAAGCTTTGAGAATTCCTGCTAAGATGGCATCAAGTAAGTTGTCAAAAATGTTTTTTAACATGACACGTAACATATAATATAAACTCAAATCGAAAAATTATAAAATTACAATTAAAATAATTTAACGAAATTATATGTTTGTGTTGCGGATCATTAAAACAATGATTCATGTCAATAGCTCAATTAGATCTTATAATTTTTTTTTAATAAATTTATGTTAACCTAAAATAAAATTTAAAAAATAGAAAAAAAAAACTCATCAACAAGCCCAAATATATTAGGTCATCGAGCCAAATATTTAATTTTATTGATCTCAATTCAAAGTTTACGGGGATATCAATTAAATTTTTATAGTTATCTTTAAAAATAATATTTATATGTTGTATTTACTAAGCAAAATAAGATTAAAAAAATTATATAATATTTTATCAAAATATTTTTAAATAATGTTATTATGTAAAAATCTTTTAATTAAGATGCTAATTTATTTATTTAAAAAAAACCCCACATTTAGTTCCCTTGCCAACCCATGTCATGCCATTTAGGTATCGATCAAATAGGAGCTTCATAATGAGAAATTATCTAGAGAGTAAGTGAAGCATGTGGTTTAGGATGCAAATAACTCTGTGAAGCATTTGGTTCAGATCTCAAATATGTTCTTTTTATCTTGTTATTTCTTCAATATTCTATCAAAAGTATATATCAATGCAAATATAAGAGCTACCTCTCTTTCACAACCACACATATAAAAATAATTTACTATTGATGAATTCTTTTTTTTCCTTTAAGCCTAAAATACTTTTTGCGGTACAAAAATCATGTAAAGCAAAAAATAAAAATAATTCTAATTTCTTTGTTTAATGAAAAGTTGTCATATATGAAAACAACAAGCATAACAACAAATATAAAAGACTTTTTTTTCTAAAATTAAAACAAATTAAAACCCCTTAGAAAAGAAAAAAGGGGAGAAGAGGTGGGTCAGTGGGTGGAATGTCAGGAAGCAGGGGAGTGGGGACTCATGGGAAAAGAGGAGTGTTGACTTAGTAGTCAGCACTCAGCAGTTTTTATAATTTTTACTATGAAATCATAAAATTCATTTGTTTTTAACGAGTTAAGTCCCTTTTTAACGATTTTAATTAGTTAAATTAATTTTATGTGAATTTAACTGATTTAACTGTTTTCGAGTTTTTAACTCAATTTTACACATTTTATATATTTTGACTTAAAATCACATGAGTACGATTTTAACTTTAAAATCAAGTTTTATCTACTATCCTTAAAATTAGTCTTGTTGTTGTTGATGTTTTGGGTCTTGCTTTTCATTATTAGGTTTAGTTCTCTCAAAATTATTAGGTTTAGTTCTCTCAAAATTATTAAACCCTAGTTTTCTTGGTGTTCTTGGTTTCAGTTTTATAGTTTCTTTGTGTTTTTGAATTTGATATTAAAGTTTCTTTGGCTTAGCTAATCACTAGTTAGGTTTTTCTAACTTTCAATTTTACCTATAGATTTTAGGGTTTTTTCCCTCGAAATTCACATCAGTTTTCATATCATTTAGTCATGAACATACAATTCTTGACAATAAGGCAACGACTCTAAACTTGGACCCAACAATGGCTACAATTTTTGGGCCAACCAGAACGCAGCATGCTGCATCAGTTTGCAGTCGCGATTTAGTAGGCGAGACTCATTTCAACTACACTCTCAAGTGACTGTTTGCCTTGGGGTGCTACGTTTGGTAAATTCCTGAATATATACTGTGTCCATAAAGAACGCTATAATGGGGAAAAGATACCATGCGAGTAGAAGTTCATCAAAGTTCAATCCATATAATTAAAATGGATAAAAAGTACAAGACTATATATAAATCAAATTCTTCACTCACATCAGCAATTGATGGCAAACTCGTACATAATCGAAGTCAGAAGGAAAAAAAAATTCAAGTTACGTCTTGGAAAAACACTGGAACAAGGGATGTCTTGCCTATTTGAGTTTGAAGTACAGGATCAAGATGATGGCAGCAACAAGGACAGCAATTATGGCACTGATCATCCACTTGTTCCTGTTCATCCTCCTCGAAATGGCAGTCAATACTCTCTTACTCTTACCGATGTTGTCATCCACTCCATGAAGCTGACAATACAGGAAGAACCATAAAATAAGTAGTTCCAATCCCAAACTGAGTGAAATATAGTCAAGGTCAACCAAGCATACTGAAAGAATTAAAATAAGCATGACTTTCTTCAGTATAATACAGAAAGAATTAAAAGGAAGCTGCAGTATGCGACCATAGCTAATGCATCAGGACTCTTAAATAGAGAAGAAAACATACTGAAACTTGGATGAAAGTAAACAATGATTGGTGATGAAGGTTTGATGTAAATAAAATCAATAATTTCAATGCAGGAATACCGTGTTATGTGCATGTAAGAGAGGCTGTCGCTGTTGATGCAAATCTTGAAGAATGGAAACACCAAGTTCTTCTGTTTCAAGCATAGTTCTTCTACTATCCTTAATTCTGTCACTGGAATGATTTAGTCTTTCGGTCGCCATCATCAATCTTGATCTTTGATCTCCTGAGGCCTATTCCAGTTGCAGAAACCATAATTGTCAAATATTCTCAGCACTTTCAAAGGAAAATGATGATACTCAGAACGGTATTCCAGATTTAAAGAGAAATATCCACAAAGCATGTAAATTCTAGTTCACAAACTATTGATTCCTCGCAATAGACACCTAAATCGCCATTTCTAACAAGCAACAGGAAGATCACTCTTGAGGTTTGACACTGTACCAATATATAGATTATTGTGGTGTCTGGTTGCAGAAGCAAGGCACGCACCACAACGGAAGACAGCCCATCTATATCATACTAATACTCCAGACAACACATATGAAAATATTATTCCTGCATGAATCTAACATAACAAAAGGGGAAATCAAAGTGGAAACCAAGGCGCAAAATATATCCTTTCTGCATTTCAAGCAACAAAATACGAACACAAAAAATATTACACAGTAGCCACCTTGACGAATTAAACTGCTAAACAGAGAGTTTCTAGGGATGTCTCAACTTACGAGAATCATCACCAATTCTTCTTCAATACAAGAAAAATTAATCACTAAGGAAAAAAACAGCCAACAGAAAACAAACAATGAAGAGCATGATAATTTTGTGAGCAACATATGGAGAGTGACATACCATCAAGGCATCAGTCATTCCAGCTTCCAAGAGCTCATCGCGAGCAGTTGCATTAAGATTACCAGAACCAATTCTTTTAACCTCAGTTTTGAGATTGTTCAAATCTGACTTGTACTCCCTCAATTTAGCCAGTAGAACAGCCTTCACATTTGGCTGCAAATTTCTCGCTTCCAGATCCATTTTCCGAATCTAAAAAATCAAAATAAATAAAAACAAAATCCTGAGGGCAATAAAATGAAAGAATTAGGATTTTTTTTAGGTACCAAAGCTTCAGCATCCTCTAATCCAGCTTTTACTTCGGAAATCTTTTGCTTCTTTTTCTCTGGAAAAAATAAAAAAAATAAAGCATAAAAAATAATCAAAATTAACAAAAATGAAAATATATAATTGAGATTAGGTACCTCCATCAAGAGAAAGAGCAGCGGTGCATTTTCTGGATAAATTAGAAGAGAGCTCGCAGTATTGACGCTCGTATCCTTCAAATATATTGCTCATCTTTTCCGTTTTTTAACCTCTCTATCTATCAAAACCCAAACGAAATCGGATCCTCAATTCCATCAATAAATTTACCAATCAATCACGATCGGAATTTCAATTACCTGGAATGATCAGAGGAAAGAGTTTCCGGGTCCGGCTAACCGGATCTTCTCGAATCGGCGGCGGTGGTTTCTTCAACCGACAATGCACGTATGCGGGGGACACAAAACGGTTCAATGGAAGGAGAGGTTAATGACACCGTCACGTGTCGGTTTGGTTGTGCTATGTTTGCTGTGCTCTCTCTATTGTATGTGTTATGTGCGCTTAGGGGTGAGATTAATGTACTCGCTTCCGTCCAAGCGAGGAATATCAGGTAATATTATTTTTCTATTAAATTAAATTTTGTAGGATTATTTTTTAATTTATTTTTAGGCGTTTGTATTTTTTTTCTCGAGCTGTCTAATTATTTGTTTTAATATATATATAAAATGAATATGCATATATTTATTTAGATTAAAATTTAGAAATTAAATTAAAATATCTTCGTTTTATTTTAAACTTAATGGAGAAAGTTACTCAAGTGAAAATATGAGTTGACGAGACTAAAAAATATAAGTATTTTATTTTAAAATTTTACTATTAACTTAAATTTTATATATATACACACACACACACAAAGTGAAAATGGTTGAACATATGTATTTTATATTTTATAAAAGTAAATGACGAGACTAAAAAAAAATTTAATTACTGAATTTGAAAATTTTAATGGGAGATGTAGCTTTTTTGGCAACTAAATAGACACCATTAGGTGCCTATCAAGAGTTGAAATAGTTGCTAAAAAATAAATTACAGATAAATTACATGATATGAGGTAGAAGAACAAAAGTGTGTTTGTGATTAGTAGTTATTGTCTAGGTTGAAATTAAGTATAATCCAATCATGCATAAAATTCAACCTCAACCATAAAAATAAACATGCCATTAAATTTTTAATTTTTTTTATGTACTACATGTTTTATCTTATTGGATGTTAAAAGGGATAGAATTGTTTATTTTCATGCCACCAAATTATACCAATGATTAATAAGATATATGTGTATTTGATATGGATGTGGATATGATGCTGTTAGGTCAATATTTTGATGTCATTGTCATTAACTTTCAGGCAAAAATAATTTTTATCATATATTTTCATTCAATGAACATATTATATGTATTTATGGTTCATGGAAGGTAAGTTGAGTCATCCAAGTTTTGACTGGACATACCTATTTATGCTTGAGATGTATACATTATTTGTCTTCTTGGTTCTTCCACTAAATGGGACCTAATCATTTATGCATATCCTAAATTTATTGTTCATGTAATAAAGAGATTGATAGATGTAAATAAGCTTTGGTGGAAGGTTATTAGCTTTTTAGGGGTACTAAATGTATTTGTTTGTCTCATCCTCCTAGTCTTGAAAATGACTATTATAAATGCTTAAAATATTCATCCAGACCTATCGATCTTCTTGGCAAACTAGCAAAGTATTCGAATGGTTAGTAATCTTGTCATCTATCTTATTTTTACCTCGATTCATGTGTGAGGTCAGCATAATGTCCTATCTATAAAAGCATATTGACACAAGAAAGGTTAAAGAATAATGTATAGATGTGTGTGCGGATTATAAGAGGTTTTGTATTTTGAAATTTTAATTGCTCATATGAATGTTTCTCATATCCACACCCAAGGAAGACATATCTTCATTGTTGTTTGGGTAAATAATCAAAGATGAGCTAGGTAGATTGTGTACTTTAAGATGGTTTGATATGAAGGTTGAATTGAAGAACCTGTATAAGGCATCTCTCTCTCTCTTCACACACACACATACAAAAGCTAGAAAATGGATTAAATAAAGAATAAATAAGATAAACTATATATATATATGTTTATTGGAAGAAAAGTTTAAAACATATGATTAGATTATGCTTTTTTATAAATCAAAATATGAGTGTATAAGATTAAGTTTATTACTCTTTTAGCTTTTATTTATAATTAAATTAGTGTGGGGTGAGCATAATATAATTATTGAATGGTATATGATAAAATAAAGGTTGAAAGAATAAGTGTGGTATATTCATGGTTATAATGATATGAAACAAGGTCAAAAAAAATGGACCATATTTGTGATAATAACTTGTGATATAGAATAAGTTGTCAATAGCTTTCTGACTCGATCAAAAGATTAATATATTCTTTCGTGTACAAAAGTGTCGAAGTAATAAATAACACAGCAAAACCAAGGTTGAACCACAATAAGCTTAACTATATAAATTATAAATAATAATGATGATGATTATATGTTAAAGAGAGTTTTGAGATGTAAGATTTATGTAAAGATTAAACTATGATAAAAATAGTTGTCAAAGTTAAAAGATCAACTAATAGTATTTCAAATAAGTATAGTATAAATTATTTTTATCACTTAACTAGAAATCACACTAAAGGAGATTCAAATCGAAAAATATATCCTTAATAGTTCATTATAAATTTTTAACATTATCATATTAATTATCTTATTTAAGTAACACCAAACTTTTAAATATTATCAAGAATGCATGATGCTAACTTATGTTAACAACAAATCAAGTTCCTTCCATAGTACAAGTATAGGTAATGTCATATGATTGACTACAAAAGTGTTATACAATACAAATTTAGATCAACCATCTAACATGTAAGATATTAAGAATTAGTAAGATAAAAAGATAAGACATATTAATAATAAACTTTCTTGAATATAAATATTGAAGTCCATGTTGAGTTTATATTGTATTTATTCTAACACCATTAGTGAAACTCTTTCACCTCGACATAATAAACTTAACTAATTATATTAAAATAGAGAAACATAAATAAACAAGATAAGAACAGAAATAAGATATAAGTTAATTAAGTAAAGAAAAGAAAATGAAATGCATAAACAAAAGATTAATAAAAGCAAAACTTAAGCATTACAAAAAAAGAAGCAAAAACATGATCTTGATCTAAAAACTAAAATGTCTAAATACATGGAAAATACCTCCTTTCATAGGTGACATGATCAAAAAAATTGATATTTTTTCCAAAGTACAGAAGTGTCAAAGTAATAAATAATCCGGTAAGACTAAGATCGAACCACAGAGAGGTTAATTGTATAAATTATAAATAATAATAACACAACAACAACAAATTCTTAATAATAGTAATAGCAATAGTAATAGTAATAAAAAAGTTGATAAGAACTTTGAGATAGAAGATTAACGTAAAAATTAAACAATGATAACAACAAATGTCAATGTTAGAGAATCCACTATTGGTATATCAAACAAGTATAGTATAAACTCTTATTATTCAATTGGAAACCACACATAAAGGAGGTTTCAATCAGATTATAAATTGTTAACATGATTATATTAGTTATCTTATTCGATTAATGCTAATACTTGTAAATATTGTCAAGCATTCATGATTATAACTTAAGTTAACAACAAATCAAGTTCATTTCATAACACAGGTGTCGATTATACCATATAGTGTGGGCTATGAAAGTGCTAAGAATTTGTCAATTATACCGTATTTTTATTAAGGTTTTATATCATCATTTTGCATTTAAAGTATCAATAACTCTTTAACTAAAGCATGTTTTATAATAATATATCTAATAATATAAGATACCTTTAATTTATGATAAATGTTCATTTTAAATGCAAGTCTATCACATAAATGAAAGGATTGATTGATGAATTTAAGAACTGAAATTAAAAGGATAAAGAGATGGCCAAATTTAAAAAGGAGATGTTGGTGCAATCCAAACTGAAATATTGTTCGGTAATTGGATCATATCTGGAGCTATAGATCTCAGATTTAGGTCTACTTTATATGAATAGAAAGGGAAGACATAGGCCTATAACTTTCATATGGAGCCCAAGATTTAAAAAGGTAATTATCAAGTCCAAATTATTGCAACAATAAAGAAGCCCGAATCTGTCCTCCAGCCCAAGCATTATTCAGTATTTTAACCATATCTGGAGTTCTAGATGTCAAAATAAGCTGAATGTTTTGCACGAGAAAGCTGATATAATTTCTTACAACTTTTATTTTAAATGGTTCCGATTTTGACGTTATCAAATGTTTTGGGCAGACAAGAGAAAATAAGGATTGTCACCAAGTCAAGAGTTGGTCACCCACTCATTAATTAGTCATCAAATCAATAGTTTCAAATTTTGGTTTATCAAAGTAGGCATTTGTCGTGCATTTAGGCATCTTGGTGTCCAGATCAAGATCATATTTTTGCTTTGTCTCTTTGTATTTTTTCTAATGTTTATGCTTTGTTTTCATTAATATCAAGTTTATATCTTTCATTTCCTTTACTTTACTTTGTTAACTATTATCTTATTTTGTTTATTTATTTTTCTTTCTTTCATTATATCTAACTAAGTTTATTATGTCAAGGTGAAAATGTTACACTAATGGTGTAAGAATAAGTATAGTATAAACTTAATATGGACTTTAATGTTTGATACTAACATGTTTTATATTTGTTATCTTGTTCACTCTTTAATACTTTGCTTGTTAAATGACTAATCTTGATTTATATTGTATAACACTTGGTACAACAAATGCTTAGCACTTTCATAGCCCATACTGTATGGCATAACTAACACCTGAGATATGAAAGGAACTTGATTTATTGTTAACATAAGTTATAATCATGAATGCTTGATGAAATTTACAAGTATTAGCATTAATTGAATAAGATGACTAATGTAATCATGTTAACAATCTATAATCTGATTGGAACTTTCCTTATGTGTAGTTTTCAATTGAATAATAAGAGTTTATACTATACTTGTTTGATATACCATTAGTGGACCTTCTAACCTTGACATTTGTTGTTATTATTGTTTAATCCTTACTTTAATTTTTTATCTCAAAGTTCTCATCAATTTTTCTTCTTCTTCTTCTTTATTATTGTTGTTATTATTATTGTTATTATTATTATTACTACTATTATTCCTCCTCCTCCTCTTCTTACTACTACTACTAGTAGTATTATTAGTATTATTATTGCTATTATTATTGTTCTTGTTATTGTTACTATTATTGTTTATAATTGTTATTTATAATTTATACAATTAACCTCCCTATGGTTCGACCTCGGTCTTGCCGGATTATTTATTACTTCGACACTCCTGCACTTGGAAGAAAACATCAATCTTTTAGTCGTGTCATTATACAACATAAATCTAGATTAACTATTTAACAAGAAAAGTATTAAAAGTGAACAAGATAACAAATATAAAACATGTTAGTATCAAATATTAATATTCATATTGAGTTTATATTATACTTATTCTTACACCATTAGTGTAATTTTTTCACCTTCAAATAATAAACTTAACTAAACATAATTAAAGAAAGAAAAATAAATAAAAAAATAAAAAAAAATAAGATGAAAGTTAATTAAGTAAAGAAAAGGAAATAAAAGGTATAAACTTAATATTAATGAAAGTAAAACATAAGCAATACAAAGAAGAAAGTAAGAGCATGATCTTGATCTGGAAACTAAGATGCTTAAATATATGAAAAATACCTTCTTTTATTGGTTAAAATTAAGAACTATTGATTTGATGACTAATTGATGAGTGGGTGGTCAACTCTTGACTTGGTGACAATCTTTATCTTCTCTTATCTACCCAAAACGTCATTGATAACGTCAGAATTGAAACTATTTGAAAACATAAAAGTTGTAGAAAATTATCTTAGTTTTCCAGAAAAAAAAATGGAGGTTATATGAACTTCTAGAACTCTAGATATGGCCCAAATACTGAATAGTGTCTAGGTTGTAAGACAGATTCAGACTTTTTTATTTTTACTACAATTTAGACTTGAAAATGACTTTTTTAAATCTTAAGCTCAATGAAAGTTGTAGATTTATATCTTACCTTTCCATCCATATAAAATAGACTTAAATTCAAGATCTACAACTCTAGATATAACCTAATTACCGAATAGTGTTTCGGTTTGGACTACACCAGCATCTTTTTTCTAAGTTTAGCCATCTTTATGTCCTTTCAGTTTCAATACTTAAATTCATCAATCAATTATTTTATTTATGTGATAGGCCTCCATTTAAAATGAATATTTACCACAAATTAAAAAGTATCTTATAATATTAGATATGTTATTATAAAACATGTTTTAGTTAAGGAGTTATTGATACTTCAAATGCAAAATAATAATATAAAACCTTAATAAAAATACATTTTTAAGTACTAATCACTTATATTATTAGATATTTTATTATAAAACATGCTTTAGTTAAGGAGTTATTAATACTTCAAGTGTAAAATAATGATATAAAAACCTTGATAAAAATATACTTTTAAGTACTAATCATCAACCTCATTTTATTTATAATTTTTTTAATTTAAAAATAGTGAAAATAACAAAAAAAATCTAAAAAATATATTTTTAATATATTTGTGTTATTTTTAAAAATTTTAATTGTTTTTCAAAATTATTTAAAATTTAACATCTTTTTTTAAAATTTTAAAACTTGTGATGATGCAGTTGATCTGCGTGGAAACAATGGAGTAAAATAGTCATTACGTTGGCGTTTAATGGCCACTGATAATTGTGGTCCTGTTGATCCTGAAACATAAAAGAGCGGAATAATAGACATACATCCCTACTGTGTTGATCCACGAAGACTCAAGCTGCATCCATTCCTTCTTCTTCTTCTTTTTTCTTTTTTTTTAACGCAAAGATTGGAGAAATGTCTGGGAATGTAGTTTAATTTATATTTTTAAAAAAATTAAAAGAAATTATTTAAATTTAATATAATTTATATAGTTTGAATTGTTTTAATATATTAGTGTTAAAAATAATTTTTAAAAAATTAAAAAAAAATATTAATATAAATTTTAATATAAAAAATTATTTAAAAAATAACAATTATCACACTGTTAAAAACACGCTTAGATAATAAGGCTGCCCAAGATGGATCTTTATTGGAGAGAAGCATGTCAATGCTACAGGAAAATACGAAGGACACTGAGTTTTTTATTACGTACATGTCATTTTGTCTTCCTAGAAATAAATCATCTGTTTGTGGCAGAGGCTTCCGTAGGGTTTTTTTTTTTTTTTTTGGCTGAGTGTTCTCTAGGCCCGTCGTGCTTTCCATCAAGGCCAGGGTTTTCTTCAGGGTTTTTACTACCTTTATATTTTTTGTTCCTGGACAAGACCTGCACCGGTTTTGGGTTAGGTATTGCTGCTTCTCGCGACTAGGCTGAACCTTTAGGATTTTAAGTTCATAATTGGCTAGCAAAAATGTTTTTTTAAAGTGATTTTGTAAAACATAGTATTTAAATATTTTTATAATTAATTTTTTATCAAATTAAAACCAAATAATTTTTAAATTTTTTTAAAAAAATCAATGATTATTTTAAAATTATTTGTGGGCCCTTGCATTTTTTTTAACTTTTTTATTTAATATTTGTATTATAAACTTACATTATATGATTCTGGCCCTATATTAAATATATATGATTTTTTAAAATTTTAAGAAAATACAAAAAATTTAAAAAAAAATTATTTGAAAATTATAAAAATATGTTTTTATTTGTATAAAATACAAATAATGCATTCTACCATATTTTGAAAAACACAAAAGTCAATTAATAAATGTTAGAATAAGTTCATGATTATCCATTAAAATTTAATCAAAATTTCAAAAATAATATGAAAATTAATTTGTTTAATTAATATTTAGGGCATGAATTTTACAGCATAATACTTATTCCTAGTATTAAATTAAATAAACTAATAAAAATAAAAGATTAGAAATTAACTATAAAATTTAATATTTATGGTATAAAATTACACTGTAAAGTATATCTATTAGTATTAAAGATAAAAAAAATGCATCATTAAATTTAGACTGTAAAATAATTAAATTAATCTAATAAGATATAGACTTTCTCATTAAAAGTAATTTTTTTAATCTTATACTGGTCAACAAATAAAAACAAGACTTAAAAAAAATAATTAATCAACAATGCAGCTTATTATATGTAGAGTATACTAGATATGATGCATATTTTTCTTAACTAATCCCTTTGCTTAGACTTTTATAGATCATTAAATTTTCTAATAATCATAATATTAAATGGTCTTTTTTCTTTTCAAGTAAAATTTTAAACAATAAAAATTTTCACCTCTTGATGACACATTTCCACCTCCAATTTATTCCTATGCATAAACAATATTATCTAAAATTATTTAGTATCATTAACACAATACAAAAAAACAAAACAATAAACCTTTCCTTTTCAACTTACTCTTTTTAAAATTAAATATATGTAATAAATCTTAACAACTAATTTCTTTATATCATTACCAAAACAATAATTATACCCTATTAATTAAAATATATAATCACTTTCATCAATTAATCAATTTCCTCCAAAATATTCTTATCACTGCTTTATAAAAACCTCAATAATCAATTCTTTCTCTTATTTTAATGCATTTTCTCCATCTTATTAACAAATATACATATAATTTATTACAATCTATTTAATCTTTTATTTAAACATTGTAAACATACAATTTTTCATTCTAGCATTTCAAATATTCATTCTTAATCATGCACTAGAATATATCTATTTTATTCACTTAACAAAACTCATTTTTAATGCATTGTTCTATTATTATAGCCTATTCAACCACTTCTTATTACAAGTTTTAACTCAAACTTCCACCCCTCATTTTCTTTCAAATCTGACAAGGTCGATTGGCAATGTTCAAATATCTCCATTTTCTTCCATCATTTCTTGGTTTAAGCCTTTTGATTGCCACGTTAACATATTTATTCAAATAAACCTCCATTTCTTACATATTTTCAAGAACCTTAGAATCATAACATTAAAATTTTTTCAATTATTCTTTATTAACTATGAAATCAAATAGGAAAACTAAAGAAAAATAATTTTATTAACAATTTTGAACTCAATTTGAAGAATTCTTACTAATTTTTTCTTTGATTATCCTTCTTTTCTATTATCTCTACTTGTCTCTCAAGCTCCTCTCCTCCGACCAAAGCTTCTTAATTGTAGTCTAAGAGAACATTTGGAAACTCGGTGTAAATTACATTTAAAAAAAATATTTTTTTGTTAAAAATTAATTTTTTATATTTTGAATCGTTTTAATACACTGATCTCAAAAATAATTTTTAAAAAAATAAAAAAAATCATTTTGATGCATTTCAGTACGAAAAACATTTTAAAAAGTAATCGTAACTATACTCCTAGACAAACCCTAATATATTTTTCTCCTCACATATGTATTTGCAAACTTTAATCTTATAATTTTAAAAAAATTTCTTAAATGATTTTGAAGAGAGGCAAGAGTGAAGCCTCTTTCTCTCTTCTTAGCTATTGTTTAGATGAGTAGTAGCAAGTATAGTGATTATATTAGGTTTTCTAGGTCAATTATTATTATACCCATATCCATCCCCTCATAATTCTAATTTTAGTTTATTGCACTAACTTGACATTATATTTTTATTTTTAGAACCTTTTCAAATTCTAATTATCTTTAAATTTTAATCCAAGATAAAAAGATATATCAAAAACTCCCATGTAATATTTTAACCTGATCCAATAATCAAATTATAAGATTTGCTCAATATTGTTAAACTAGATGATCAGTAATTTCACACCAAAAGTTTGAATTTCACATACAATATAATTTACTTAAATTATTTTGGATCTTAAAATAATTCATTAGAGATTCTTATTTATAATTACTATAAAATTCTTCTTAGGTTTTTTAACACTTTGAGTCCTGATAACACAATTACGTGTGGGGTTTATATAAAAAATTAATGCTTCTGTTTCAAAGGTTATGCATGGATTTATTTGAAAAATCATTTTATTTTATAAATAATATCATCCAAATTTACAAAATTTATTCTTTTAAATAATAATTATTTTTTTAACTAGGAAATTCACATGATTTATCACAAGTTAATATTTTACGTTGTGATGTATTACTTTATTTCATTTGAAATTTAAATTAATCTCTTGAGAATGTTCAACCCAACTTACAAAAGTTTTCTCCTTAATTTATCATATTACAATTAATAGTTATTCCATTTAAACAAAATTTGTCAATTTTAGAATGCAGGTTTAAAACATCTAGTTCTGTACATAGCATAATATACATGATAGATCCTCTAACGAAAATATAGGAAGTCTTTTCTACCACTTTCTCAATTTGTATCTTGAAACACATATCTTGGAAAGACACATTCATTGCAAAATAAATAAATATACTTTCTTGAATTCTTTCATTATAAATAATTTTAATTTATATGCCTAGATTGGGGCTGAAAATTCTAGTTATATGACTTATTAAAAAAAAACAATTAGAAATTAATAAATGTTCACATGTAAAATTGATTTAATTAAAAGGTACAAGGACAAGTTAAATAAATAAATATACTCTCTTGAATTCTTTCATTATAAATAATTTTAATTTATATACCTAGATTGGGGCTGAAAATTCTAGTTATATGACTTATTAAAAAAAAAATTAATAAATGTTCAAATGTAAAATTGATTTAATTAAAAGATACAAGGACAAGTTAAATAAAACTACCTTAATATATAAAAACAAATTGAGTGGTTATATCAAGTTATTCATTCAATTATGGTTTGTATTTAAAGTAGAAGTAACTATATTGGGTTTTGTTTAAATTTATTATTATTTTGTTCTTTTAATTTTAAGATTCTTTACCCTAAAATCTTAAATTTGATAGTAGCATGTAAGTTCCTTACCATCATATTTCCTCGTAATGTCGTGGCTACCACGCATAATTGGAGCTTTTGTTGATGCTTTTCGAAGTACTAATTCAACTGAAATAATAATGGATTCTAGCCGAAACTTCTTGGATCAAATTGAATTTGGGCATGTTTTCCATGGAATCATTTATCACTACTTTAGGCTCTATTTGGGGTCATTTCTTAAGGAGAAAACAACATGGGATAACTTCAATACATTACATTTTGACATTCTTCTAGGTATTATTTTCATTTTTATTTTTGGTCAACAATTTAGAGAATTAATTAGCAAGACTTCAATGCGAATGGAAAAGATTTAAACTTCAATAATGACAACAAATAACCTCGAAAACCTCCATTTAATAGGCTGGCAAGATAGCTGTAGCCTTTGGAAAGAAAACTCTTTGATAGGTATGGCAAACTTCTAAGTTAAAAAAGATTCACAGCACTGTTCTCTTTCTCTTCTGAAAACCCCGTTGCCAACAGTAGTAGGAGGAAACAACAAATTGAAAAAAAAAAACCTAGCAAATCCTCACTATTTCTTAGCAAATCACAGGGGATAGGGTCTCATTTATTTGTGTACAAGTTTGAAAGGATCGATTCTATTTGGGATTCAACTCTTAATGCTAAAAAATATTCCGAATATACAAGTTGATTAAGGTCTCTTAATTCAAATGATTAAAGTGTTCGGACCAGCAATTTGAGCAATTATTCTGGGATATTACTCTCCCACTTGAATAAAATAAAAGCAGGCAATTTCTAATAATTCCTCTCAACAGTGTCCTCACCCCTTGAGAAAGATTAATAACCACAAGAATGTGGGTTCTTTTCAAGAAAACAACACAACTAAAGGTGATGGAGGACGTGAAGCAGAACTTTTCTTCTGGCCAAAGACAACCAGAATCTATATTCGCACATCGATTTCAAGGACAACTAGCCTCAACACCACCAGTGTCCTATCAACGGATAATTACACATCGGCTTCAAGTATGGGTGTAGAAATTAAGTTAAAATAAGTTTTTTTATTTATTTTTTGGCCAAATTCGCCACAAAGCATCAAACTTTATGATCCTGATATTTCTAGCTGATATCTAAGATCTTTAGCAACAAAGTAACTGCAAAAACTGAATTTAAGCTACAACCCAAGAACTCAGACTTCTCGTGATTAGTTAATGTTTTGAATTTGCTTGCAACAATGTGAGGGCATTACAGGCAGCAAAAACGTGAAACTCTTTAAGCTGCAAAGCGCGTCCCTTGTGTTCATTATTTGCACATTATGGTTCAGGTCTGAAAATCAATATAATTCCATGATCCCAGACCTCAGTACATGTGCAATATGAAATCTGAACAAATTAAACCTTCAGTGGTGTGCGATCGAGCCAAGGAGATGGAAGGGGAGGAGAAAAGGTTGGAAGAACTTACCGGTTTCTAAGCGCAGCCGCCACTCTTGTGAACTAATGTTAAGGGAATGTGGGGTATTTATAGGGTGCTGGAGTTGTCAGTAGGGCATTACAATTAAACTCTATATGGGCCCAATTCTTGGTCTCTTACAAGTGCATTTTAATGGAAGGTACCAAAATTACGCGGTAAATTGAAAACCATATGGTAAATTGGGATTTGATTTCTCCTTTTCTTTTCCCCTATGAGTTTCTTTTGATTAATCGAGAGGTTAATTAGATTTTCGCCTGTCAAAGAGCACCTCTCTTCAGCTCGAGCTATTAAAATTATTAGTTTAAAATATTTTTATTTAAAAATATATTAAAATAATATTTTTTATTTTTTTAAAAAAAATATTTTTAATATTAACATATCAAAATAATTTAAATATATATATAAACTAATTTTAAATAATTTTAAAAAAAAATTATAAAACACAATTTCAACCATCTTCTCTATAAATATCTATTGCAAGGAAAAAAAATATATTCTTCTATGAAAAATTAAAATATATATTTATTTATTGATAATATAGGGGAATATGTTTTGAAAAAAATAAGAAAAACATGTCAAAGTAACGATTATTTTATATATAACACTAATTAAATATGAAAAATATAAAAATACATTAATTTTAATGTTTTACCTTGTTGTTTGTATATAAAAGAAAAATAGTGTATTGTTCTGTTATTCTTTTCATATAGAAAGGAGAGAAAAACTTAAAAAGGAAATTTTTTTTTGAAAAACCTCTAAAATATATAAATTCCTGTTTTTTACTCTTTTTTTTTTTTAATAACTAGAGTATTACCTTGTTTTTTAATGGCCCCGATGTTCTATTATAAACCATTTCAAACAACACTAAATTCTATCTTTTAGATTCGTTCTCTAATCTTAATTAACGTGGAGGTTTTCATTGAAAATTTATTCGATTTCTAACTTCATTGCTAGTTTCATTTTTATTTCTGGTTTTGAGCCCTTGCATTGCTTTGGATCGTTATGGTTGTGTTTTTTTTGTCATCACATGCCTATGACTTTTATAAATTAGTATTTTTTTCACATACTTTGTTATAATCTAATTTTAATCCATTTGTTTTTTTATTTAATTTTAAAGTGGTTTAAATTTAAAATTAAAAGATGAAAGACTTGAATGCAAAATTTTAAAACTTCAAAGACAAAAAAAAAATAAAATCATCTTAGACAAAAACAATATTGTTTTAAATAAGCATTGTTCTTCGTCCTTTTCTTTTGGCATTGCAAATTCACCTGAAAAAAAAGGAAAGAAATTATGAAATGCTAGCATCCTAGTCAAACCAAAATATAAATTGCAAATTTTATTTTCATAAAAATTACTATCATAGAGAGATAAGGATCGAACCTCAAGTGTCCAAGTCCTAGCAAAACAGAACATCTCTCTCGCTTATTAAAAGAAAAGTTGTGCATGGAGGGAAAACTTGGGATGCTCTCTATAAGTATAAAGTTCTCTAGAGGGACTGAGGAGGAAAAAAATCTAAAAGTAAAAAGTAGAGAAATAGAGAAAAAAAACACAACACAAAAGGCAAGAAAATGAAGGAATAAAGGGGAAGAAAATAAAAGCAAAAGGAAGAATCTTAGTTTTCTCAGCTACAAGTACCTTCATCAATTTTCACCCAAGATGCTAGTAACAGTAATTCATCACTAGGTAAGTTTTTATTTTTCCCTCCCCTGCATTTTAATTACATAGTCATTATGGCTAGCGTGTGTGAATTTACACATGCCTACGAGTTAAAACCAACGAGTTACTTATTTGAATCAATAACTAACTAGGCTGCATCTAGCTGCTTAGATCATATGGTTAAGGTAGATTTGGTCCAATAAAAAAAAGAAAAGGATAAGAATGCATCAGGTCTAGGCTTTTGGTCCAATCAACTCAAGTGATGTTTGCTCAATAGTGTGTTTGGCAAAAAACACTCTTATATCCTTTTCATATATTTTATTCTGTTTTTATTTTAATATTTAGCCAAACAAACCTTCTTTTCAATATTAAAAAATTCTCAAAATATTTGGGAAACATTGTGGATTCATTTATTGCCTCCTTACACTTTGTTTTTTTTTGTGTATTTGTATTTTTTCTTATATGTGTTTAATTTATGGACCATTACTGTTAAATGCAAAATTTGTTATATAACATTTCTTTTATTTCCATCTAAAAAAAATAGTAATAAAGGATAAACAAAAAGAAAATGACATAGAAAAATTCTTCTTCAAATTTATTTTTTTATAAAATTATACATTGACGTCAAAATTAGAAATATCACAATTTTATGTGGGTTTGTGCAATATTTACTAATGCTAGAGTTAGAAATATTTGTATGAATAATTCATTGACGCTAGAGTCTAAAATATGATAGAAAGAATAAAAAAAAAATATATTCATAGCAATTTCAAATAAAACCTGCAATATAGTCTATCTTAAATAAGACACTTAAAAGGTGATATCATTTTTCTTTTCACGTGATTAATCTTGTATCATTTAAATTTATATTGACTAGTTAGAATTTTTAATAAGTATAATACTAATTGATAATTCTTTAAATAAAATATTTTTTTAAAAATAAAATCTCATATATCTATTCTTTTTTCCAACAAAATCCTCGTGTCTGTGTATATATATATATATATATGTATGTGTATATATATATATATTATAAAAGGGTCATATTAAAAAAAATCATATTGTTTAGGGTGGAAAGTCAGAGATTTTTAGCTCACGGGTATTGTTTTTAAAAATGCAATTTAGCCTCGTCAAAAACTTGGGATCTTCAACCAACTTGCCCCTTTTCCCCGACCGTCCCACCGAGTCCTGCCTTACTCATTGCAACTCACTCTCATCTTCCTCCCTCTTGACCAGGTTTCACTTCACTTTCTCTTGTTGCACTTATTTTTCATGTTTTCTATTGACAGTTAACTTATAAATGAAGGGAAAATAACAGAAAGAGTATTTATCTTCCACAGTTTGCATTTTTCTTTGCTTCCTTTTTGAAATTTTAATGACGATTTTACTCTTCTGGGTACAGTTTTTTTCTTTTAAGAGGATTCAACTTTGGAGCACCTTTTCCAGGTTCTTTGATGGGTTCTTGAGTTCTTATAATTGTTTGATGGTGTGATTTGTCAGCTTCTTTTGAAGAAAAAAAATGATACTTTCAGCTCTTTTAACTTCAGTTGGAATCAATCTTGGACTGTGTTTGCTGTTTTTCACATTGTATTCAATATTGAGGAAGCAACCTGGTAATTTGTACGTGTACGCACCCCGTTTGGTCGATAAAGAGAAATCTCAGCAACAGGAGAGTTATGATTTTTACTTGGAAAGGTTATTGCCTTCTGCTGGTTGGGTTAGAAATGCTTGGCAGCTTTCTGAAGATGAAATCTTGTCAATTTCGGGTTTAGATGGTCTCGTGTTCACTCGGATCTTCACGTTCAGGTAAGGAAATCAAATGTCATTTAGTTGTGTTAAGGATTTCAAGTTTTAATCAGGGTGGAGTTTTTCCTTTTTGTATGTGAATTATCTATAAAAATCACTTTTAAAAAAATTAGAATAGAGAAACTCATGATGATCAAATGAATTGTGGAGTCGTATAAAATAAAATAAAATAAAGATGACTGACTGATCCCTGTTTGTGGATTTCAAGATGAAAAACTGTATTTGGTTTGATGGAAATAATGAAACAAGGGAATAACGGAGACAAAAGAGAGAATATCTTTTAAGTTTCTTAAATCTTATTAAGACAGAAGGATGGTGAATTTCTTGTCAAGGATCAGTAAATTTAGTGTTTTTTTGTCCTCAACAAATTTTTATCACTTGTGTTTTCTGAGGATGAATTCTACAACCTAAGCAGAGGAATTACCTAGGCTAAACTTAAGCAGAATGCATAGTACAAAGCTGGGAAAGAATGTCTAGATTGTCTAGACTCTAGAGAAAAACTTTCAACTTAACAGAAGTAATCATCTGTCATGGGCTCTATTGAAAACTTTACTTGATAGGCTACATATACGCTTGGGGTTTCGACATATGGTTGTGAGAAAAAATTTTAGTGGCAAGATACAGTAGGAGAGTCCAAAAAGTTGTGTTGAGATTCAATTCATACAGGACTTTCTGGCTTTCTATTTTGAATTGTACTTTTTAATGAGGTATATACTATCTGAAGCTACACTTATGCATTTTTTCTCTCCACTTATAACAAAATCCTCACTTTCTTTGCCATGCATTCATGCCCACTGCCTGTATTCCTATCACAATCAATTAGTATATTACTATGCCTAATGATTCTTTTGCACTGCAATCTATTTTTCTTGACTTTCTATTCATGCATTATTTTCTTTCAGCCTTTTTTTTCATATCCTGCTTTTAATGCAGCTTGAAAGTGTTCACCGTTGCTGGGGTTATTGGAATCTCCATCCTTCTTCCAATTAATTATTTTGGGAACCAGCTAAGTGATGATTTTGGCCATTTGCCAAACAAGTCATTAGATTCATTTAGTATATCAAATGTCAATGACGGTTCAAACAGGTAATCATTAGTTGGCTAGATGAACAGAATGTCATTGCTAATTGTGCAAGATCAAACCATATGATATTAAACTTATCATTAAATGTATTTGATAGAAAGGTTCCATTGAGAAGATGTCTTATACCAATGTATTTTTTTTTTTCAATTTACAGTTCAAGTTTCTTGTTTTTCACCTTTTTAGTTGAATGCATTCTCTGTGCTCTTTGAAAATTTGAAATTTGTGCATGGAGGGGACTCCAAGAGTAACCAAGTGAGCAAGAAATGTTTCATCTATTTTCTTTTTCTTTTTCGTTTTTTATTGAGAAAGAATGATATTAAGTGAGGAGAATGAGGGCAGTACAATTCAAGGATTATATATCCTCCATAGAAAGGGGAAAATATCATACTAATACCAAAGAGTTCCTTACCTTGTTGCATATCTGCTAAAGATATTCTTTTCCAAAGGTTCCTGTGAGAGTGCACCATATTTAAGCCAAGAAACTTAATTTATCCCTAGGCAGCTGAACACGTAAAAGCCAGTCTTAAAAGCCTCTTGAGTGATCTTAAATGGATTAAATAATTGCAAACACTGGGCATCACCAAAGAACATCAATCTCCCCTTTTCCTCTTAGAACCCACGTACTTCATTAAAAGCAATGCATCCTAGGTGTTACGAAGCAGGGAAAACCCAAAAATCAGAAAATCGAAAATAACCTATTCTGTTGCAAGAAATGTTTATGTAAATTCTGATATGGAAATGGAGTCAGGTTTCCTAACGGATTCTGTTTCCTTGTGCTTGTCTAACAGAGGTAGTGAAGCTGTCTATGTATAAGCTGACTTTTTCTGAGAGTAGGTCTGTTTTGTAACCTACCAAGGGACTGTTATACTAAATTATAATGGGATGAGAACCTCTTATTTGATAAAGTTTCTTATTGGCCCTTTGCTTACTCTTTGTAATGCTCTCTTAGCTTGCCTTCTTAAATTTGAAATTCAGTATAGAATCCTAGGAAGCCCAGAACAGAAGAAATGTTCATCTTTCCAGAAACTTGAGCTTATCTATGTTTTCCTCAATGATGAAAAGTAATTTGTTGTACTCCCAGCCATAGAAAGTTTCCCTAAATCAGACTTCCAAAGCCCTTAGTAGTCGGTGAGTATTATCTTGCAGGCTGGCAACTATAAATGGGATAATTACTTTTTATTCAAATGGCTATTAGATATGCAGGAACCCCATTCTTTTGCTGCTTGAACCATGCAAGTAATAAAGGGAATAAAATTGACCATTTATTCAGGTGTACTAGACAACTTGTTATAAATCTTACTGGTTTGGTTTTTCCATAATGTCATGACCTGTAATCAGATCATTATGCTAACTGATTTGGGAATCGGGATGATGGTTTGAGATGTGGATTAAACATGACTTGGAATGCACCAACATAATAATGAAAATGAAGTTTCTGAATGTTATCTGGAAAGGTCATTTCAGCTCACTTTAGACCATAGGCCGCCACGTTTTCCAAAGACAACTTCTACTTTGGTTGGCAATTGACTCATTTTGGTTGGATAGAACTCCAATAAATGCCTATAGCCCCAAGTACATTCAAACTATGGGCATTGTTAGGAAAAATTCATTGAGAAGGATTGAACTTGATTTTTATTTCATATTTTCTAGTCTGTAATTGTGTTCTTTTTAATTTATTTTCATATAACAAAATGTTACTGCTGACATATTTTTTGATACTTCTGCATTCCACCCTACCTCTGTGCTAATTCTCATAGCTCTCCTTTTGCCTTAAATAAAAATTCTTATTCTTTTATCCTCCTGTCCTAAAGTTTTATTTCTTCTTTTTTACTGCTTTTACTGACTTTATATTGGTTCTAAAGTTGAGTATTTCATTTTGTTGAAATAGCCTCATCTAAATATTGCTGTTAGATTGGTTTGGATAATTCTTCATTGCATCAAACAATCATTTAGCTATTCTTTGTTGAAGTTACCCTGATTATTAGTTTTGGTTTCTCTCAAGGTTATGGGTTCACTTTTCTGCTGCATATATTTTTACCGGAGTTGTCTGCTATCTTCTGTACTGTGTAAGTACTATTATTATTTCTTCTGCAAAAGCCACCGGGCTTATTGGTTCATAAAAATGAAAGTAATCAGAGAATTTCTGACTTGTTAATTACACAATGTGCAGGAGCATAACTATATGTCGGCAAAAAGGATTGCTTACTTCTATTCATCCAAACCGCAGCCTCATCAGTTTGCAATCTTAGTCCGCAGTATCCCTTCCTCATCTGGAAGAAACTTTAGTGAAACTGTTGAGAATTTTTTCACTGAGTATCATCCTTCTACTTATCTTTCACATTCAATGGTTCATCGAACAAGCAAAATTCAAGATCTCATTGTAAGCATTCTAGGTGAACTTGCAGACCACTTAACTATTTTCAGGCTATTGTGGTCGCATACACTTCAGAACCATAGTTACTAACTTTTTTATCTATTTGAATTATGCCTTTTCTTGTATTTATGTGTTTACTTAACAGTTTTTGGACCTGTCAATCATGCTCTCTTAGTTATCCCTGAAGATACCATCTCTGGAAAACTGGGGGCTTACATAAGATTAAAATAGAGGGCAATGTTTACAATTGAAAATTCAAGCCTGATTGTCCTGAAAAAAGTTCATCCTTTAATTGATGCATCACATCAGCTTCTTTTGGAAAAGGGAACTGGTCATGAAAGTTGTGTGTTTTATTGTCATGCACAAACATAACTTTTGAAATGTTCTAGAAAGCTTTGTATATATTGTCATCATGTAAATTTCAATATGTTCATGGAACATGGAGAAGACTGACCTTACTGACATGATATGCGGTCATTGTTTATATATCTGATTGTCACCATTTTGAATCTCTTACTTACTGTTGTTTAAAAATGTGTTATCCTTGGTAGAATGATGCGGACAAACTGTATAGAAAGCTTGGCTGCATGAAATCAAACAACCATTCTCAGCAAAACTTTAGACGTGATGGCTTTTTAGGACTCATTGGACGCAAAGTTAATCTTTTAGACCACTATGAAAAGAAGTTGGAAGATTTGGAAGATAATGTGAGGATGGAGCAAAATTTATTGGCTGGAGAGGTGCGTGGCATAAGTTCTCAGTATTTGAATTTAATAATTATATGAGACATTCAAATGGTACTAGTGATATTTACGCGGAGAATAGTGTCCACTTAATCTGCTTAAAGTTTTTCTTTGGCCATTAATGCAACTGTTGGCACACAAGGGAACAGCTTTCAGTTTCCTCTGTCAATCATCTCTTGGCTTTGAAAACATATATACCAACTCCCACTGCCAGTCTTGTGGAGGGGGTTCTAGGAGGGTGATCTGTGTATAATTCTAGCTTTCAGAAGCTTTTGGATAAAGTGGATTATGAATTTGATGGTTTTAGGAATAACTGAGTTTGAGATTGGGCAGCTACTTCAGTTTGTAGGATGAACTGCAAATCATTATGCACTCTTCTTATAATCTAAGATTTGCCATTTGTCATGGGATGTTATTGCGTAAAAGCTTCTGCATCTATTCATGCCAATAAAATGCACCTTTGTTCAGAAGAACTTTTTGGAATAGTAATAGAGTATGGTTGCATATAGATGGATGAATATAGAACACAGCACAAAACATATGAAAGTTCTCATTTGTTTGAGTTCAACTCTGATCGTCTGTTCTCTGGAAGTGTGGAAAATACCCTTCTTGACATTCTATTGTAACAGAATCCATTTCATGCATTTGATGTCAATGCAAAGATGACATCTTATGCAGCCTTTTGCTCTTACTATATACACTTCTAAAATTTCAGGAAGTTCCAGCCGCTTTTGTTTCATTCAAGTCACGGTTTGGTGCTGCAGTAGCCTTACACATCCAACAGGGGGTTAATCCCACAGAATGGGTCACTGAGCGAGCTCCTGAGCCTCAGGATGTTCACTGGGCTTTCTTTTCTGCATCATTCATTAAAAGATGGATCTTCAAACTGGTGGTGCTTGTTGCATCATTTGCTCTAATTGTTCTTTTTCTTATTCCAGTTGTGATAGTGCAAGGTCTTGCTAATCTGGATCAGTTGGAAAAGCGGTTTCCTTTTCTGAAAGGCATACTGAGCCTGTAAGTGAAAATTGTAATTTCTCATTGATATAATCCACCCAAAGCCGATCATGGGGTTCCCTTGAGGCTATTTGAGGTTATTTTATGTAGATATATGTTATAAAATTCTAACTATCTTGTTAAGTTGCATACCTGCTATTAAAACTTTGAGCATGCAGAAAATGATTAAAGATTTATTTGAATATACAAATTAATGAATTCAATTAATAGGGGAAGCTCTACTGATGATCTAATGCATACTGGTGAAAAACTGTGGTCAAATCTGATACATGTAAAAACATTTTTTCTTGTCTCTAAAACTTGGCATGCATTATATACAGTAATTAGTGATGTCGCATGCACTGTTGAACTGGATGTTTTAATATCTGAAGAGGAAGCAGGTTGTAACTATGTCATAATTTTGTTTCTGTGGTGTCCTGATTTTTCATTTAATAACCTACTTGACCCCCTTTTCTATTCTAGAAAAATTTTATAAAGGGAAACTTTAGGACCACAAAAAACATAGATAATGGCTGGACATTGAATATTTTATGCGGGGAAGTAACTTTTAAATTTGAATAAAAATTGGTGTCAGAACTATAATATGGCCATGATAATGATAATGAAAAACTATCATTATTGATTTAGAACCTATCAAGTACATGCTTGCAATGCATGTCCTTACCAAGAACACTTGCAAATATTTGCAATAACTTCATGAATAATCAACATAAATAAAGGTTTTATTCCTTCCAGCTTCAATCCTGATCTATTGATTTTGAGTATCAGTTTCCTGGCAATCACATCGAAGTTAATGTGAAATTAGAATTTGTAATTTATTTTGTTTTGTTCCTAACTTCAACTTCAGATAGTTATCAAGCATCTTGATCTGATTAGAAAATAGAGATGGATTGTGCCTGGTTGGTTTTGTGTGAAGTTGCAGATCTAGAGAAGCTTAGAAAGAACTAATTACTGATTTCAAGTTTTTCAAATCCCTTGAAGTTCTTAAGTTATTTGAAATCATTGATAAGTCTAATTGTTAAGACATGGAACTAATATGCACCATTTTTTGAGCTGCAGAGCTGTTGTCAGTCAAGTAATTACAGGATATCTTCCAAGTCTCATTCTGCAGTTATTTCTTTTTTTTGTTCCACCAATTATGTTAACATTTTCCGCCATTCAAGGATACATTTCTCGCAGTCAAATAGAAAGAAGTTCTTGTTCCAAGATGCTATGGTTTATCATATGGAACATCTTCTTTGCAAATGTACTGTCAGGGTCAGCTTTCTACCTAGTCAATGTATTCCTTGAGCCCAAAAATATTCCCAGGGTGCTAGCTGAAGCTGTTCCAGGTCAGGTGGGAATGCATCTCTGTTCTGTATATTCTTTTGCAACTTTTGCCCTTTCTCTTAATATGTGCAGTTTCTTCTCAGTTTTGTGATTTTGAATGAACCTTAAGTTCCTTCATGCTACAAGTTACATTCACAAGTATAATGGATTCCTTATTCTGGCTCTATTAGGCATCGTTCTTCATTTCATATGTTGTGACTTCTGGGTGGACCAATCTATCATCAGAACTCTTCCGATTGATTCCACTGGTTTGCAGTTTCTGGAAAAGAATATTTTCAGGAAAAGATGGCGATGAATTTGAGGTTCCATCAATTCCTTACTATAATGATATCCCCACTATTCTCTTCTTTGGACTTCTGGGTATAACGTACTTTTTCCTCTCTCCCCTAATTCTGCCATTTCTCTTGGTTTACTTTTGCCTTGGATACATCATCTTTCGCAACCAGGTAAGCATAACATTTCTTTCTTATTTTATTTTTTATTCGTTAATTAGTTTTTCCATTTTAGTTACTAATTTAGATGATCATGAGGGCTTCATATGCAGCAAGCATTAAGAGTATTAACAATTCCTCGAGACTTAATTTTCATGATGACATGTGATCTTGAATTAGAAAACCCTTATATTTCTGTTATCTATAAAATGGATCGAAAGTGAATTTCAATCCTTCCAGGTTTTTAATTTGGATATGGACTTGGCTGATATGTAAAGTTACTTTTTTCCGTTTGATGCCCACATTCTGAAATTTAACAATTAGATGCCAATATACAAGTGACTTAAGGTAATGCTAGTGTAGTAGCAACTTGCTCTGTGCCTCGCTTGCTGTGAATATCTGAGCAGTTCAATTCACTTTCATTTGCCCTCACCTATCCACCATGATGCTATAAAACTATAGTCTCTCTCTTGAAGTCTTGATGATTAGAGCCTTTTTTCAAAAGTCAAATTGACATATTCGATAGTTGGTTACTTTTGTTTTGGCAGAACTTTGGCTTTGAAAGGCAATGACAAATTAACAGCATTGCTGGACCCGTATTATTGTATCTTACATTCTTAATATAATTGACACTTCAGGACTACAAATTTTAGTGCATTTGGGTCTCAACATGATTTATGAAAATTAATTAGTACATTGTGTTATCAAAAATTTCCAAATTGAGTTCTTAAAGGAAGTTATATTAATATATATTTCTTTGTATTTTTATTTTACATTTTTGCAGCTGTTGAATGTGTATGCCCCAAAGTATGAAACAGCTGGGATGTTTTGGCCTATAGTGCACAATTCGACAATATTTTCCTTGATACTGATGCATATTATTGCAATTGGAATATTTGGGCTTAAGAAGCTACCTTTGGCATCTAGTTTAATTATTCCTCTTCCAGTTCTCACTCTCATCTTCAATGCGTACTGCCAGAACCGGTTCCTACCTTTATTTAAAGCTTATCCTACTGAGGTACATTGGGGCATGCATCTGTTATTTTTCTGGTTCTAACAGTCATATATTCTACTAGTGCTTTCATGGTATTCTCTTCAATTGCTTGGGTTTTTTCCCCCTTCACTTCCGCTACACAACTATAGTACCAGTTTATGTTTCATGTCTTATAGATGGGGAAATTCTAACATTCCCCTCCGTACTTTGTGTGTTTTTCTTTAATATAATGGCACAGTAATTATGTTAATTCAGTTTCCTTGTTTCATGTTTTTTTCTAAAGGTATATATATAAATTTTTTTAAAAAAACTCCTGAGTTGATTTTGCTAAAATTGTTACATATTGAGTGTTAAAGTATGCCAACTTTTCAATTCTTATGTAAATCCTGTGTTTGAATCAATGCAGAGATTAGGTTTCATGACCAAGTGGTAAATGAAATAATTTCATGACTAACCTCTGATCTTCTCAACCATTCTAGTTTAATCATTTTCATCTTTTTTGCTGCAATATCTTACAGAGACACCGAGAGGCTTCTTTCTTCAAAACACACATTTTTAACTTCTTAGAGGTCATGATATTTGATGAGTTAAGACCCTAAACCATCATGATTGAACCTGCATGAATTCTGTTCCCTGTGCTGAGTTTACCGTTTTAGCTTTCTGTTTTATATGGTGATGAATTTGTGCCTGGCATTAAACCAGGAAAGGGAAACAATGCATGGAGAGAATAGGTATTTTAACAAGGATGTTGTAGTCTACAGTGCGCCTTTTTTCAACATTGGAAGACAGGACTTTTCATTTCTCCCTCACAGGATTCCTCTTTGATGAGACCATTAATGTTTGACGAAGTTGCATAGTTATTGCTATATAGCGACACATCCTGACTTCTCCAATATTTCATATTCTGTTATGATAATTTCCTTTATGAGACTATATGTAGTTGCCATCCAGATGTCTAAATGTTATATGTTCTCCTTCTGCAGTGTTTGATAAAAAAAGATAGGGAAGACCTGAATGAAGCAGGCATGACGGAGTTTTATGATAAATTAGTCTCCGCATATCAAGATCCAGCTCTGAGGCCAGTTCAGTATGCCAGAAGCTCTGACAGGGACACTTCTCCCCTACTTCACAGTACTGAAGTTTGACCTCTCCGTGTGTGGTTTTTTTTTTTTGATGAATGAGTTTGAATTCATTTGGCAATCCTCGTCTTAATCTTAACAAGGTAGCCCATGTGTTGTTTTAGCATAATTTCTTAAGGCTATGGATTCATTTTTTAATTCATTTAGATACACGGGGCTCTTGGTCTCGGACTTTATTATTATTATTATTGGTTGTTTTTTTGGGTTTTGTCAACAAGTTGATATCAAATAATTCCGAGTTGCGTAGTGTTCGATTCACTATAAAAAATTTTATTCAGCTTAAAATTTTCAGTGTTAGTATTTTTCATAGAGAAAGAATTGAGGGGTTCATGTGGATCACTGCTTCAATGAAAGGTTTAAGATGCTTGGTTGATGTCCTGGATTTTAAGGGTATATTACTTCTTTTATTGTTTTTAATTTAAAAAAAAATTGTGATATGAATTTGAGATTGTTTGCTCAAACTTAATGAACATGGATCATTTCTCTCCTTAGATGTTTATGTTGAGGAATTATTTCATTTTATTATTCATGCCGATAAAATAAACACTAAAGAAAAGACAAATTTTCCTCAACGAAACCTCAAGTTTTTACTTATTCTCTTGCCTTAAAACAGAAGGCCACCGTACCATATACCTTCACTAATTTCAAACTTGCCTTACATAAAAGATCAAATTATTTTTTTTCTAAGAAAATATTAAATCCTTAAGAATCATGTGTAGGTGTATAAGCTCTGAGATGTGTAGGTAGAAATAGAAGAAGCCATTCCAACTAGTCTTATAATCCTAGGGTAATAGGTGATCTGAAGTAGCTAATTCGACCGGTATCTAAACAAATAAAATTTTTTTTTAAGCTTATATCAAGTAAATTTCTTTTTTTAAAAAATGAAAAAAATTATTTGAGCATAGATACCTAGCTTCGAGCTAGCATTTATTTCTTAATCTTTACTTGTCAATTCTTAATAAAAAAACACACACAAAAGATGTATCATAATGATGAATAACATGTCTTAAGGTTACGATTAAAGAAACACTTTGAAAATGACATGTCAAAATAAGAAATTTATGAGTTGATTTTAAAATAAAAAAGTGATTTTTAAATAAAAGAATTTATTAACTAAGTTAGCAAAGTTCTTGTCAAAATAACATTAACATTTCTTATGAGATACCTTTAAAAACTTGAGCACTCTAGAGGCAATGCAGTAGTGTACTCTGAAAAGGATATTAGACAATATCCAAATTAGCTAAGGGTCAAATAAGTGTATAATCAAATGATGATTTAGCATTTGACGATGATAAATGCTTCTTTATTATGAGAAAAAGAATGAGCATGACTATATCACCTAAAGATGATGTTGCTCAAGGATAGTCTATGATTTAATGACTTTATTAGTAGTTAGGAGTGATGGTACATTTAAGGGGCATTTAAATCTATTTTAACCACAAGAGTGAATTTTACCTTGAGGGAAAATTGAAACGAGCATTGGCAAGTGATGGTTTTAAGCATCACCTCTTCTCTAAAATAATTATTGAATGGGTAATAAAAGAAGACTTCTACAATTAAGGGCATTATTTAATTAGAAATACAATATTATACCAAAATGTCTTTCACTTGTCAACAAATGCTTAAACGAGTAAAGTATTATTTATCACTTAAATGTTTAAGTTGTGCAATAAAAAAACAATCAAGCACAATTGATCACATGGGAAAACCCAAGTAGATTGAAGAGTTAAGTTGAGTAATCAAGAGGCTAGATTGGTAGTAGCAAGCCTTTTCACCAAGCAAATGATGATTTCAAGAAGAAGGGAACCTCTATTTCACAACCAAGTAATGATATATACATAGCATTTAAAAGCATTGTACAAATATTTACACAGGCATCACATAAGAGAGAATCCTCAGTGAAGTTCAACAAGACTATACCTAGGTTGTTTTGAACTTAACAAGGTTCTTAACGATTAAAAACCTAGCAAGGTTTTTGATAAAAAAATAGTCTAGCAAAACCCTATCAATTTGGATCCGTCAAGAATCTAAATCTAGCAAGGCTTTACTTGGTTGAAACACAACAAGGTTTTGACAAAGAAATTGTCCAACAAGACTCTAAAAAGTTTTTAAGTGTGCTTTCTAACTTTACAACCAGATAATGTGCATACAAGCCATAGCTTTTCCCTCTTGAATGCGCTTTCTAGCCATAAAATACCAAATAGTATGCTTTGTGATGCTATCATTTCCTTTATAAGTGTGTTTTTTAGCCTTTATAACCAAATAGTGTGTCTGAAACCCTATCTTTCCCTTTATGAATGTGCTTTCTAGCCCTCATATACCATATAATATACTTTCTAATCCTATCTTTTCCTTTATGAGTGTACTTTCTAGCCCTTATAACCATAAAGAGTGCTTGTAAGCCTTATTTGTTACTTTCTAACTATGCTTTCTAACCCTTAAATAGTAGATAATATGCTTACAAGTCTGATCTTTTCATTCTAAATGTCTTTTTTAGCCCTTATATATAATATAATGTGATTTTTAGCCTTATCATATCCTTTTTGGTTGTGCTTTCTAGCCCCCACATTCTAGATAGTACATTTGTAAGCCCTATATATTTCCTTTTAAGTGCACTTTTCAGCTCTATAGCCATTTAATAACTCATTTCTCTCATAAACAAAATAAAAAACATGTCATTCGCACCTCTTAGGTAAATATCCATCTATATTTAATTTTATAATAATGCATGGGATGCCACTAATGTGAAATACAATTAACATTATTAGCAACTTCATAATAATTAACCACCATTAAGTCAGGCCAGTGGTGGAGAAAGAATGATGCTAAACTTTTATTTTAGCCTAAGCCACATGACTAAGATGGATCTAGCCTAAATAAAAAAGAAAGAAAGAAAAAGGCATGTTAGGTCATTTGTCGGCTTAACAAATCGGGTTAAGTTAGGCTTGAGCCTAATACGCGGTCTTGGGCCTCAAGCCTAATAAACCAAGCCTAATCTAGACTTAAAGACATGTTCGACATGCCTTTTTTTGCTTAATAAATAGGGATTTGTTTGGGTCTTTAAGATGTGTTCGCCAAACACAACCTTAAGGTAATTTTAATGCCGCTGATTTTAGGTTAAGATTTCCTTTTAGCTTTAATTTGTTTTTATTTACGTGTCTAGCCAAACAAGCCCTTAAAAATCTTTAAAAAATATTATGAAAAAAATTTAGGATCATTTTCAAATTATTTGTAGGTCCCTTGTATATTTTTTCAACAGTTTTTGTATAATATAGGACTATAGACTTATACTATAAGATACAAACCAGATATTAAAAATACTTGATTTTTATCAAAAATTTTAAAAAGAATTCAAAAATTTTATCATTTAAAAAATACAAAAAAATATTTTGTTTTCATGTATATAGTTAAATCCTAAAGGTTTTTCATGCATGTTTTCTGAATAAAAGACAATCATATTTTTATCATGTTTTAAAAATGCAAAATGAATATCATAACTAATTTATTATTATTTATTAGGGCTTGACCAAATATCAAAACTTCCACAACAATTATTTTGTTATTTGGAGTGTTAGGATTTAGCTATAGACTTTAATATTTATGGATAAAAAATTACACCATAAAATATACCTTTAGATATAAAAGATATAAAATAAGAAATTTGATGTGATGCTATAATTAGAGCTTAAGAATGGTTATAATTTATCTTGATAAGAAAGAGATTTTCTTATGAAAGAAGATCTACCTTGAATTTTAAGACAAGACCAATAAATGTAAAAATGACTTAAAATATCAATCAATAGACAATACAACTTACCTTATGTGCTGACCATGACATCTCATATGTAATATGTTCTCCTCTAACATTCTGAGTCATTCACCTTGACATGCATATTTAGTGCTAACTGGCCTGACTTTTTAGCATATTTTTTTCACAAAGAATACATAGCTCTAAAGCTCTTGACTTGTTTTTAGTTGTATCCTTTATTTAATTAGCAATTTCATTGTGCTAGGGCTGGTACACATAGTAAACAAAGTGTCTACCTCTTTTCATCATATATGCCTCTCCCTTAACTGAATACTGAACATAAACATTATCAACATCTTTCAATTATTGCATCTTCTCCTTTTCATCCGCCCCATCAATCTTAATCTCATTATTAGCTTTCAAATCCATGACTTTTTTGTTTGGACATTATGAAGTAATATAACCAAAACATAAATAATAAAAGCATTTAATGTCATAGTTACGAGAAGTAGGAGTAACATTGTTATCTTGAAGGTGTCCTCCTTTTCTTTAGAGTGTTTGGCCTTACCCTCCTCATTCTATTATTATGTACCACCCGTGGTGTTACCTTTCCAATTGGGTTTCCAAGGTGTTGAAGGCAGTTGTTAGCTTTCTAATTGGGTTTTCAAGGTGTTGAAGGGCTTAATGGTTAGCTTTGTGGTATAGTACCCTTTCATTTAAGTTATTTCTCCACTTTCACGACCATATGCATTATCTCCTCCAATTCTATATAAAGATGTAACTTCAAAATATAAGTTATATAATGATTAAGGTCATTCATGAGTCTAGCCATAGTAGCCTCTTTGTTCTCCTCAACATTAGTTTGAATCATAACAAGTTCCATCTCCTTTCAATACTCATCAACACTCTTTATATCTTGACTCAAACTCTACAACACTTGATACAATTCTGTATAATAGAAGCTAAGCACAAATCTCCTCTTTATAAAGGATTTCATCTTATCCCACATATTAACTTATCTCTTATAATTTCTCTTGCAGTTTTTTCACTAAATAAACCCACCATACAATGGCATAGTTATTTAAATAAATCATAGCAAGTTTCACTTAGGCTCTTGATAATTATGACATTCTAAAATTTACTCCACCTTTCCTTTCTAAATAAACTTTTGGATCATTCTTTCCCTAAAAAACCCTGATATTTTTAGTTTAATTGTACCAAAATCTCTCACCAAACTTAGCAATATGGTTTCAGCACCAATAATTAACCCTTTGACCAAAATTATCACCATATTTCCCCCCTCTAAACTAATGATTTCGCTATTGTCCAACTTGTTCCTTATGTCTTATAGACACATCTTTAAAATTAACATCGTTCATGCTTATAATATTAGCCACAAACTCATCAACATCTACGTTCACTTGTTTAACGATCCTTCTAATATTAAATTTTTATTTTGAACTCCTTCCATGATCGTTTACATGTTTCCTCTCTAATCTATCCAATATCTTTAAATTCATTAGCTATGTGATCTATATATTGATTCATAATGAATAACTGAGTTACAATTTTATTGTCTCATCTTTGTGGTGTCATGTTGTTGCTTGCCTCTAACATCTTCAAATTTAAAAACTAGTTAGTTGACGAGAAATATATATTCCATACCCACTCCATGTTTTTATAATTTTCTCGTGTTTCACTCAAATATAGGTTTTTCATTCAAATACATTTGTTATGCCATTTTCCTCTCGTCTCACTTTTCTTCAGTTATTGTTCAACACCAAATGTAAAAATCTTAGTAGCATATCCAAATATGAGTATATGACTTAAAAAGCAAGAAAAAAAATATAAAAACAAGTAAAGAAGAAACTATGATCACAATTTCAAAGTAACAAATGAATTTGTATAAAAAATGGACATTTCTTAAGACAAAAAAGAAAAAAGATAAAAAGGTTATAAGAAAATTGTAAACAATAACTAAATATATTAATTATGATGTTGTTATAGTGTCAAAATTAAAAAATAACATAATTGAAACAAGTTTGAATTACAAACACGAGTTAGATTCGCAGGACAAGTTTTGATCCTAAATTTAGTTCCTATAGTAAACAAACTCCACATGACTTCAAATTTGATATAGGGTGTGATTAAAATCCAGTATATAAAATTTGATAATTTTTTAAATTTATTTGATCTAAAATTCCTTTTTGATATGAATCTTACCTATTATAACAAGTTTTAACCATCACCTTGTTTACTAGCAAACGATCACCAAATGACTAAAATTTTATATGTTGTTAGATTAGGAATCCAGGAATCAGTATATAAAATTTGAGAAGTTTTTGAATTGATTTGAGCTACATTTACCCTTATTTATTTATTATGATAGATTTAACAAAATAGAATGTTGAATGTTCTTTTCCTTTTTCTTTTTTCTTTTTAACTCTTTATGCTACTGATATATTCCAAGATAGCAATAAACAATAATAAAACTTTTTTTTTAAGAAACCCTAGAAACAAAATACTAAGCTCTAAACTTGAAATAATTGAAAATAAAATAAAAAAAACTAAAGCCAATAAAGTTGAAACTAACAAAAAAAAAAAGGATGTAACCTCATTTTAAAGCCTAGCTTTAATACTAACTGATGCAAATCTCTTAATCACTAGTTAAGTAACCCCAGCAAAATAGATAACCTGGAAAGCTGACAATTAGGTTTGATAAAACCTTGACTCTTAGATAACCATGTACCTAAAACCCAAAGATATTAAAAATAGATTTTGTATCTAAGAACCCTACATATGCAAATGACACCATAAAGTTAATTAATCTTTGATAAGTTAATGTACGATCTTTGTCCCTGTAAAGAAATGTTGTTTTTCAAAAAACAAACAAAATGAAAACTCATGTTTATTCTTTAACTTGCTGACCCAAATTTGTAGGTAAAAAACATAATATATTCTCCTTTAACTAACTATAATGGATTCCTTTTAGGTTGTAAGCTAATGAGTTTAAACTAGTAATCAACTAATATAGGTTCAATAATGAAACAAACCTAAAAAAATTAAATTAAAAATAATTATTCAAAAATAAATAAATAAAATAGGATATTAAAAATAAATTTTTCATCTATATAAAAGAGAATGATATATTTGAAGTCAAAATTGAAATTTGCTAAGAATATACGAAAATTAGAGATTTAGGCTATATGGAAAAATTCGTATATTCTTAGCAAATTTCAGTTTTGACTTCAAATATATCATTCTCTCTCATATAGATGAATTATTATGACTATCATATATGGTTAAAAAGCTTGAGATTTATAGTTTACATCCAAATTTGAATTGCAACAAAATTTAATCTACAACTCTATATATGTTCCAAACAATACATGAAGGTCTAGTTTGACATCTTTGAAAAGATTTATCTAGTAACTTTATCTATTTAAAATAATATATTTTTAAAATTTATTTAAACTAAAAATTTGCTAAAATATATTTTCATATGTTTAGTACCTCCCTTGAAAACTTTCAGCTTAATTCGACACACAATTTAAAAAAATATATTTGATCTCACAAAAATGATCAACAGACATTTCAATGCGAAATTCAGACTTGACTTGATTCTTATCAAGATTTGTTGAGACTCTTCATCCTTAGACTTGTTATATTATCATTTACATGTATTCTAGATCTATTACTCTAAAAGGTTCGTTTATTTATATGTTTGGAGTTATTCTTTCATCTATATTCCTTTGTGGTGAATTCTAATAATTAGTAAATTTAGCCCTTGAATTACTTTTAACTTCGTTTATCACTGAAGGCTTTCTTTGGATCATTCTAAGTTCAAATAAAGGTTGTTTTTTATATTGTACTATTTTAGCCAACTTAGCTATTTCATATTTTGTTTAAGATCAATTTTTCTAAATTTTGATTTCTTTTCCTCCTTTTCATCTAAGTAATTATTGACTTCAACAACCACTTATTTTGAAATCTTATTCACCATTTCTATCATAGTATGATTAAATTAAAATATTACTTCATCATTTTCCCTCCTTATTTTTGCATCCAATTTTAAATTGACATATTCTAATGCTTTGATCATTTCTTTATAAGATTCCTTAGTTAAGTCTTGCAATTTCCTTACCTAATGTTTTAGACTTCTCTCACCATTTTATCTCTTTCCAATAATTTATGCTAAAAAGAGTTGATTAAATCTCTCATTCATTACCACAATCTCATTATAATGATCCTCAATTATTTCTCAATTTCTTTAGAAAAAACTATATCTTTCTTCAAGTATTTTGTTAGCTTATTCCACCATTTGTTCAAAGAGTATATATCTCTTTTCTACACTCTTATACATGTGTTTTCCCTCTTCATTTTCTATTATTGTTGTTTGAAGGATTGATTCTTCATTTCCTTTTCCAATATAGGCATTTACCAACTATACTCTTTCCTTTAAGTCTTTTCATAGTTTTGGTTTTTTTGGTGCCATGGTATAAAGAAATAAATATGACACTCTCATTATGATCACTAATTATTTCAAGTTTTTTTATGCTTGCCTCAACTAAAAGGACTTTATATTTCAATGTTAGATGTTAAATTCGGTGTTAACAATTTGAACTTTAATCATTGTTCCTATAATTCCAAACTTATAACAATGTTTCTAAATTTTATGGTCTTTTTATATTCAGAAAGAAAAATTAAACTTGAAGAGTAACCAAATAACTTGAATGTTTTAAATAAAATAGATAACCTAATAATTTAAGATCAAAGAACTTGTATTCATTAGATGATTCTTTAATTAAGAATTCCTTGATAAAAGAACATGAAATGATATATATTTTTTGGTATTTTTGGATTTTTTTGGTAATGGGAACTACAATTATATTAGATTATAATGAAAACTACAAACCTACTGATTATTGCCTATAACTTATAAGCCTATAAATTATATGCCTATTGATTATTGCCTACAAGTTTTGAAGGTCTTTAAAAAATAGTTCAATTGCAGAGCAACTATTCTTGTTGATTTTTAATGATTTTTTGTTGTTGATTTTATATTCCTCCTGCCTTGATTTATATAAGGAATGTTATAGATAACGTTTTGTTAACTAGTCATTCTTTCTATTACTTCTAATTTTGAGAGTGCACAATTGAAACTGCCTAACTTTACTTATTTTATTTAGTTTCTTTTACAAGTTTGGATCATTTTTTTTTCATGTATTCTTTCCCTTTTAATCCAAAATTCATAATACACTTGGTTTAATCCATGACCAAATTTTTCCTTATTTTAATCATTCCTGGACTTTATTTTGATATGGAAATATTTACTAAGTATAACAGATTCTTTTATCTTTCTTATTCTTTTACCCAAATTACATTTATCTTATTTGTATAATAATAACCAACACCAAAAAGTAAGAAATTATAGGCATCTATGATATGGCATGTCTCTTTTTCTGTTATGGCTCTACAATTCACCTCTTTTCAAGATCTTATACATCATATTTACTATTTCTCAAATTTATTTAGAATGAAGAGAAAAGTGAGAGCAAATTAATGAATTTATCGTACATATTATCAATAAATGCTGATTTAAATTCGAGTTATTCCTTTCCTTACTAAGGTACCACTAAATGCATAAACCTTTAAAATCTTTGAAGGCTTAGATTGAGTTGATAAGTGAATTTGTACTCTTAATTTGAAGTAAAAATACAATGAGCTTAATGATTTTTTGATGTAACCATATTATTCGATAGTTTTACCCATATTTACCTAATGTTTTGTCCATGTTTTATATGTAAAATGCCTTGATATTCTTTGTTTTTATGTTTTGAAGGCACTTTTGGATGAAAGATGCAAAAAGAAGTAAATTGGAGGTAATTAGTAAATTTGACCTTCAGTCGATGTTTTTTTTGTGTGCAAAGCATGAGTTCTGGAGATCGAAATAAAGTGATTCTAGAGGCACTAAAAACTTAACATTCATACTTTTCTATAAATTTAATGCAAGAAAAATAAAAAGAAAAAGATCATGGAAATCACATCCTTCAAAGTCAAATTTCTCATTCTACCACTGTTGACCTTTTTCCATTCAAAATTCAATATATGGAGCCATAGAATTTCAATTGATTCAAACTTATTTTTTTTGGATTCTTGACTCAAAGTTCTATAAAAGAGCCAAATTTCATCCAAAAATGATGTCATATGAGGGAGATATGATTTTTTAAAGATGACAACTGAATTCTACTAGCAAACAAGTTTCGTGAAGAAACGAGTCCAAATTACATTTCAAAGCTTCTAAACTGACATTCAAGTTTTTATATCAGCAATTTAGCTCCTCTAAGTCAGATATTGAAGATTTCATGTAAAGCTATTTCTCTTTTTTAGAGAAAGTAGTTATTGAAGTACTTAAATGGAAATTGCCAACTTAAGGAAGGATTATTTTGTAAAATAGAGACTAGGGTTTCCTAGGATATAAAAAGAATGAGAGAAGAGAAGGGGGGCAGCCACCCAAGAGGAGAAAAACACCTTTTTTTTTTAAGAAACTTAAAAATTATGCATTCTTCATTCTTTAGGAGTAGTTGTTCAATAGTTATGCAAGGTTAAGCTCTTTTCTTGGTTATAAGGGCACAACAAACCTTCAGATTTCAAGAATTGTGAGATTTATTCTTCCTTTTATTTTTGATTTATGTTATAAATGAGTATGATTGTTTTCCTATGCATATTTTCTATGAATGTTGTTGATAATTGCTAGAGCGGACTCTAAGTTATTATTGTGAACAATCTATTGCTAAGTTTAATATTAAAACTGGAAATTGTGATATATGAACTTGTGAAGCAACTAAGCCTGATAATTGTGGCAGAACTACATTATTAAACTTAGGGAGAATGATTAGTACTCAAAAGTGCATTTTTATCATGGTTTTATATCATCATTTTGCACTTAAAGTATCAATAACTCCTTAACTAAAGTACGTTTTATAATAATTTATCTAATGATATAAGATACCTTTAATTTATGGTAAATGTCCATTTTAAATGCAGGCCTATCACATAAATGAAAGGATTGATTGATGACTTTAAGAATTTCAATTGCAAAGGCAAAGAGATGATCAAACTTAGAAAAGAGATGTCGGTGCAATCCAAACCG
>SRLM01000452.1:240598-263980 GCA_015708895.1 Populus ilicifolia
CATAAGTTATAATCATGAATGCTTGACGAAATTTACAAGTATTAGCATTAATTAAATAAGATGACTAATGTAATCATGTTAACAATTTATAATATGATTGGAACCTCCTTTGTGTGTGGTTTCCAATTGAATAATAAAAGTTTATACTATACTTGTTTGACATACCATTAGTGGAACCTCTAACCTTGACATTTGTTATTATCATTGTTTAATCCTTGCTTTAATATTTCATCTCAAAGTTCTCATCTTCTTCTTTTTCTTTATTATTGTTGTTATTATTACTACTACTACTACCACTACTAGTACTATTATTATTATTATTATTATTATTGTTATTGTTATTATTGTTGTTGTGATATTGTTGTTATTTATAATTTATACAATAACCTCCCTGTGGTTCGACCCCGGTCTTGTCGGGTTATTTATTACTTCGACACTCCTGCACTTGGGAGAAGATATCAATCTCTTTGTCGTGTCAGAGAACATTTGAACAAAGTAACACAAGCTGCAGACAACTTGTATGTTAATCTTGATGAAATTATCTAGTTCTTAAAGTTGCCATTAAATTAAATCATTAGTACAGACACTTTGATTGTTTGTTGGTTAGAATTAGTTATACGGTGAATTTGTTAATTAATCAACGTTAAGAAAAGATAAAATTTCAGAACATAAACTGTAATTTTAGTTTCAAGGATCGGTTCTAACTTCCATTAATGGATGTGTGCTTGTTACTAAGGTTTGTTTTCTTGATAAATTTTGGTTTTAATTGATTTTGTTTGCTAGTTTAATTGCTGCAATAGTTTAAATAATCACAAACCAAATCCCCCTAATTATATAACGTATAACATAATAATCTGACTTGAAACTTCCTCGTGGGATCGACCTCTTGCTTGCTCTATACTATCTTGTGTATTTTAAGATAGGATAATTAATTTGTGCGGCCGCGACATCGCAACATTTTTCATTAGTGACAATATTCAGACTTAACCAATCTTTCATAAAAACAAAATTTTTAACTGTTTGTGTTAGTTGCTTAATAGGAATTTCTAAAAGGATATAGATTTAGTGCTTAACTCAACTCTATACTAATAAAGATTGATGAGAAGGGTAGAATGACTCATTCAGGCTTTAGATTTCAACATAGCCAAAGCAACTAAACATAACATCCAAAAACTATTGAGAATCTAAGGAACTTGACATTCTTAAAGAAAGAAAGATATGACTTGGAAAAGAAAAGTCACTAAAAATGTTGAGGATAAGAATTCTAATGAAGAAACCATGGCCTTAGAAGAAATGGTTAAGGAAAGTAGCAGCACTAGAAGGAGTTAGGAGAGTTAGAAATTGATTTGATGGTTTTGAAAAAAGGCATTCGAGTATAGGGGTGGCTGAGATTAAGGACACAATAAAAAAATAAAATAAGGGTGCGGTTAAGAACCTTTGATACTCCTGAGAAAGTAGCAAGAGCTTGTGATGAATCTGCTTGCTTGCTTTGCAGTTTCGACATAAAAAATAAGCTACTTGTTAGTATATATGCCCTATAGCTAATCATTTGGGTTACACATGGTATTTAATTTGGTCAAGTAAATCTATTTAATTTTTAATAAAGGTTTTACTTATCTTTAATATTCATCAAATATTTAATTAATGAACCTAAAGTAAATATAAAGTTTTCAAGAGAAAAATATTTTGCAAATAAAATTATAAAGTTGTTATAATCATAAGATTTTTATAGTATTAGAGTATTATGTTTGAATATTCCTGGTCAATGCTCTATTAAGATTAAAAATTAATTAGAGTTACCAAGTCTGAAACATATTATGTTCTTTTCTTTATAAAATGAAGATGTTCTTATAAGCTAGGGTATGAAGAATACTAAGAATTAATATGTAAGTTCCTGTTAGATGATATATACGCTGAACTAACCTATATGAAAATCCTATACCAAAAGATCACTTATATGTATAGAAAGGCTCACATGATGATTGTGTTAATTATTCTCAGACTTGATATCAGTAAGTTATCTTATATAAAAAAAGATATTATGCTTTGATCTTGATTACGTGTTATCCTAATCAAGGTTAACAAATGAGCAAATATCGGGTATAACATGAATTAAATGAAGGTATTAGACTGATCAAGAGATAATTCATCATCTTGGGTTAATTAGGGTAAAGTTCCACATATTCTCAAATAATATTGATTGCAAATCCTTACGTAAGGTAGAATAAGATTTGAAAAGAGCTTCAAATCTTATTCTAATAAAGAATGACTATAGTGTGGAAAACAAACATTATTTTATAGAATAGATACACTCTTTGCAATAATATTTAAATTGGAAAGTTGTTGAAGAATGAATAAAAATTACACTAAGAAATTAGTCACTTCAAGGTTAAGTCAAATTATTTATAAATTTTTTAATATTTAGAGGATCTTGATAGTTGCTAGATATTGTATTTTCAAATATAAATCAATAAATTGTTGAGTTGGTAATAAATTAATTTGTTTAATTTATTTAATCTTATTTTATTTAGGATTGTGAATTATATTTGGATCAACTTATTACAAAATCTAAAGGGTCAAACACATAAGAACCATTGGTCAAAATTTAAAATAGGATGATTAATCAAGTATGAGTTGATTGTAAACAAGTTTTAGAAACTAAGGATTAAAATGTAATTTATATAGAGAATTATAATTCTAAACCTAAAAAAATCAAGTAGAGACTTGATTGAATAAATTTTTTAAATTATTGTGAAATAATATATATGATATTATTTGAGAAAAAAATAATATTTTTTTATTTATAGAGCTTTTCAGTTTTTCTATAAATAGAATGTTATGTCTCTAATTTTTTGTGTAGAAAATAGCACTATAAATAACACTTGGAAAACACAAAATAAAAAGTTAATCCTCGAAGGCATAACAATACATCTCTCTTAAAAGGATTTATGAGATTTCTCATTAGTGATTTATATGGATAATCATTAGATATTGAATATTTAAACGACTTATAGTTTGTGACAATTTCACCTTGACAAAATTATCTAAAGTCAAAAGGAACATTTTATCTTTAGATAATTTTCGTATAAACCCTAAAAAACTCTAAATTTGTTTAATGAGATCCTTAGGACTCCCTAAAAAAATTACATTTATTATTATCATTGCATATATGTGTTTTAAGAAACCTAACAATGGTATTAAAGCCATCATTAGACAATTAGAGTTCTTGATTACATGTTTTACTTATTATTTGCCTTAATTGCAAATTAATTTTTTAAGCAAAATTATTTTCCAAAAATTATTTCTATCTCATGATTTTTTTGAAAAAAAGTCTTTGGTTTTTGTTTTGGTCAGATCTAGCTGGATTTTTCAGATCTAGTTAGAATTTACCATTGAAATAATTTTTTTTAATGGCTATAACACAACTGATGATTACGATGATAGTTTTGCTGGCATGCCTAACCATTGTTAACTCGCTCTCAGTGAGCAGTAGTTGCATATAATAGCTACACTAGCAGCTATTATGTTGTTGGCAAACTATAATGCAAAATTATTGCAAGTGGAGCAATGCAAGGTTGTTGCCATCAGTGTGGGAAACCCATACCAACCATAGTTATCAAACCCAGCCTGGGTGTTGATCCAACTAAGAGGCCAGGTCTCAGGTTTCATGAGTCAATTCAAATCAACCTGAAAAAAATTTTAAAAATATATTTAGAGTTTTAATATTTCATATGAAAAAAAAATCATATGAATATAGGCTATGCATGTTATAAATAATGAAGTTTAAAAGAATATTTTAAAAATTTTTTTTATCCCATATTGAAAAGATATTATATTATATTTTTAAGTTGAAGTATTTAAACTAATTTTTTTTATTCTATATTGAAAAAAACATAACTTTTTTCTTGTGAATATAAAGTATATATACAAAAAGACTTCAAATCCCACATTAAAAATATATTATATTATCCTTTTAAGTTGAAGTATTCAAATCAAACTTTTTTTATTCCTCATTGAAAAAACATAACTTTCTTCATGTGAAGATAGAGTATATATATAAAAGAGCTTCAAATCCTACATTAAGAAAATAATTTTTTTCAAGAACATACAGTATATATACTACAAGGTTTTAAATCCCATATTGAAAAAAGTAAAACACTTTTCTAATATTTATATAGTGAACTTTAAAAAGTGCTAATAACCAACTAAAAAATATTAAAAAAAAGGTATAGGAGAAAACTCATATTTAAAAAAAGAAGAAGAAGAAGTAGCCCCCAAAAGCCTCTCCTGTTTCATTAAAAGGACTATTATTCCCAACCTTAATCCTACCACCTCATTAATAATTGATCATCCTCATCCAAAGATTTTAAAAAGCCATTTTCAAGTCTAAATTTTAGCAACAACAAAGAACTTCAAATCTGTCCAAATTGTAGTCCGAATTTCATGTTTCAAGTGGTTTTAATTTTGATATTATCAATGATGTTTTGGGTAGACAAGAGAAGATAAGGATTGTCACCAAGTTAATAGTTGATCACCCACTCATCAATTAGTCATCAAATAAATAATTTCTAATTTTGGCCTATAAAAGGAGACATTTGCTATACATTTAAACATCTTGGTTTCAAGATCAAGATCATGTTCTTTCATTCTTTCTTTATATTTTTGTAATGCTTAAATTTTACTTTCATTAATATCAAGTTTATGACTTTTTGACACGACAAAGAGATTGATGTCTTCTCTCAAGTGCAGGAGTGTCGAAGTAATAAATAACCCGGCAAGACTGGGGTCGAACCATAGGGAGGTTATTGTACAAATTATAAATAACAACAACAACAATAATAACAATAACAATAATAATAATAATAATAATAATAATAATAATAATAATAATAATAATAATAATAAAGAAAGAGAAGAAGATGATGATGATGATGAGAACTTGGAGATAGAGTATTAAAGTAAAGATTAAACAATGAAAATAACAAATGTCAAGGTTAGAGGTTCCACTAATGGTATGTCAAACAAGTATAGTATAAACTTTTATTGTTCAATTGGAATCCACACATAAAGGAGGTTCCATATTATAGATTGTTAACATGATTACATTAGTCATCTTATTCAATTAATGCTAATACTTGTAAATTTCGTCAAGCATTCATGATTATAACTTATGTTAACAACAAATCAAGTTCCTTTCATAGCTCAGGTGTCGGTTATACCATACAGTATGGGCTATGAAAGTGCCAAGCATTTGTTGTACCAATTGTTATACAACATAAATCAAGATTAATCATTTAACAAGCAAAGTATTAAAGAGTGAACAAGATAACAAATATAAAACATGTTAGTATTAAACATTAAAGTCCATATTAAGTTTATACCATACTTATTCTTACACCATTAGTGTAACCTTTTCACCTTGACATAATTAACTTAGCTAGACATAATGAAAGAAAGAAAAATAGATAAACAAAATAAGAACATAAAAGTTAACTAAAGAAAGGAAAGGAAATGAAAGGCATAAACTTGATATTAATGAAAACAAAGCATAAAGAATACAAAGAGAGAAAACAAGAGCATGATCTTGATCTGGACACCAAGATGCCTAAATGCATGGCAAATGCCTCCTTTTATAGGCCAAAATTGGGAACTATTGATTTGATGACTAATTGATGAGTAGATGGCCAACCCTTGACTTGGTGACAATCCTTATCTTCTCTTGTCTGCCCAAAACGTCATTGATGACGTCAAAATTAGAGCCACTTGAAAACATGAAAGTTCTAGGCAATTGTCTCAGCTTTCTTGTGTAAAACATTCAGCTCATTTCGACTTCTAGAACTCCAGATATGGCCAAAATACTGAACAGTGCTCGGGCTGGAGGACAGATTCGGGCTTCTTTGTTGTTGCAATAATTTGGACTTGAAAATGGCCTTTTTAGATCTTGGGCTCCATATGAAAGTTGTAGGCCTATGTCTTACCTTTCCATCCATATAAAGTAGACCTAAATCTGAGATCTATAGCTCCAGATATGACCCAATTACCGAACAGTGTTCCGGTTTGGATTGCACCGACATCTCTTTTCTAAGTTTGATCATATCTTTGCCTTTGCAATTGAAATTCTTAAAGTCATCAATCAATCCTTTTATTTATGTGATAGGCCTGCATTTAAAATGAACATTTACCACAAATTAAAGGTATCTTATATTATTAGATAAATTACTTTAGTTAAGGAGTTATTGATACTTTAAGTGCAAAATGATGATATAAAACCATGATAAAAATGCACTTTTGAGTACTAATCACTTTTATTTTCTTTCCTTTACTTAGTTAACTTTTATCTTATTTATATTTATATTTTGTTTATTTATTTATTTTTCTTTTATTATGTTTAGTTAAGTTTATTATGTCAAGGTGAAAAGGTTACACTAATGGTATAAGAATTAGTATAGTATAAACTCAACATTAACCTTAATGTTTGATACTAACATATTTTGTATTTTTTATCTTATTCACTTTTAATACTTTGCTTGTTAAATAGTTAATCTACATTTATGTTGTATAACACTTGGTACAACAAATACTTGACACTCTTATAACCCATACTGTATGGGATAACCGACACTTGAGTTATGAAAGGAACTTGATTTATTGTTAACATAAGTTATGATCATGAATGCCTGATAAGATTTACAAATATTAGCATTAATCGAATAAAATAACTGATTGAATCATGTTAACAATTTATAATCTGATTGCAACCTCCTTTGTGTGTGGTTTCTAATTGAATAATAAAATTTTATACTATACTTGTTTGACATACCATTAATAGATCCTCTAACCTTAAAATTTGTTGTTATCATTCTTTAGTCCTTAATCTTTCATCTAAAAGTTCTCATCAACTTTTTCTTTACTACTACTACTACTATTGTTGTTGTTGTTGTTGTTGTTGTTGTTGTTGTATTATTGTTATATATACATTATATAATTAACCTCCCTGTGGTTCAACCCCGGTCTTACCGAGTTATTTATTACTTTGACACTCCTGCACTTAGGAGAAGACATCAATTTTTTGATCGTGTCAATGTGTAATCATTTTCATTCTATCTCTCTCATTTTTTTAAAAAACATATATCCTTTGAGAGAAAAATCCTATACGAAATAGGTAAGTGTCATTGTTTAGATTTTTCTAAGCTAAACTATTTTAGCATAATATTGTTGGGCTTTCTGAAACATATATGCATTGTATAAATGATAAATTTGAAATTTCTTCATGCATAGTATAAATGATAAATTTGAAATTTCTTTAGGAGTTTTAAGATTTCTTTGAGTGCTAGCTTTTTTCTTTTAGGTTTTTTAAGTGTTTTGTAACTTAGGTTTTTTGTACTACTTACTAAATACTACTTTAGAAATAAGATGCATAACATTTTATTTATATGAGAACCTGAAAACTTGAAAATTCTATAAATTACAAAATATCAATGTGCCCTATAAATGATACCACATACATTATTTTAGAATATTTTTAGAAATTTATTCAATCAAGTCCCTACTTGATTTTTATAGATCTAGAATTGTAATTTCCTGTATAAATTACCTATAGTCTTCAATTTCTAAAACTTATTTATCATCAAGTCTTGATTAATCATTCCATTTTAATTTCTAATCAATGGTTCTTATGTGTGTGACTGACATGACCAAAAGATTGATGTCTTATTCCAAGTGCAGGAGTATCGAAGTAATAAATAACTCAACAAGACCAGAATCGAACCACAAAGAGGTTAATTATATAATAATAATAATAATAATAATAATAATAATAATAATAATAAGAAGAAGAAGAAGAAGTTGGTTAGAACTTTAAGATGAAAGATTATCGTAATGATTAAATAATAATAACAACAAATATCAAGGTTAAAGGATTCACTAATGGTATGTCAAACAAGTATAGTATAAACTCTTATTACTCAAATGAAAACTACACACAAAAGAGGTTCCAATCAAATTATAAATTGTTAACATGATTACATTAGTTATCTTATTTGAATAATACCAATACTTGTAAATATTGTCAGGCATTCGTGCTTATAACTTATGTTAACAACAAATCAAGTTCCTTTCATAGCTCAGGTGTCGATTATACCATACAGTATGGGCTATGAAAGTGTCAAACATTTATTGTACTAAGTGTTATACAACATAAATCTAGATTAGTCATTTAACTAGCAAAGTATCAAATAGTGAACAAGATAACAAATACAAAATATGTTAATATCAAATATTAAAGTCCATATTAAGTTTACACGATACTTATTCTTACACAATTAATGTAACATTTTCACCTTGACATAATAAACTTAGCTAAACATAATGAAAGAAAGAAACATAAATAAACAGATAAGAACATAAATAAGATAAAAGCAAAGGAAAGGAAATGAAAGACATAAACAAGATATTAAACAAAATAAAACTTAAAATACAAAGAGAGAAAGCAAAAGCATGATTTTGATGTGGAGATCAAGATGTCTAAATACACGGCAAATGCCTCCTTTTATAGGCCAAAATTGAAAACTATTGATTTGATGACTAATTGATGAGTGGGTGATCAATTCTTGACTTGGTGACAATCATTATATTTTTTTGTCTCCCAAAACATCACTAATAATATTATAATTGACACCACTTAATGAAAGTTATAAAAAAATTATCTTAGTTTTTTAGGAAAAAAATAGAGGTCATTTGGACTTCTAAAACTCTAGATATAAGTTAAATACTGAACAGTATTCGGGCTGCAAAACATATTCGGATTTTTTTCTTGTTATTATAATTTGAACTTGAAAATGACTTTTTTAAATCTTAGGCTCCATATAAAAGTTATAGGCTTATGTCTTACTTTTCCATTCATATAAAATAGACCTAAACTGAGATCTACAACTCTAGATATGACTCAATTATCTAATAGTGTTCCGGTTTAAACTGTACCAACATCTTTTTTCTACGTTTGGCCTTCTCTTTGTCCTTTCAGTTTCAGTTTTTAAACTCATCAATCAATCCTTTTATTTATATGATAGACCTGCATTTGAAATGAATATTTACTACAAATTAAAGGTATCTTATATTATTAGATATGTTATTATAAAACATGTTTTAGTTAAGGAGTTATTGATACTTTAAGTACAAAATAATGATATAAAACCTTGATAAAAGTGTATTTTTAAATATTAATCATATATTTGGATATAAGATCCATAATGTATAAAATGTTATGTATAAGACCAAATGTATCATATGCCTTAAATAGAACAAGTACATATCAATCATATCCAAGTGAAAATCACTAAAAGATAATTAAAAAATATTTTTTTAGTACTTGAGAATTAAGATTTTTTTAGTAGTTCATAATTATTTGAATGCTAGTTTTCAATAAGATGTTGAAGAAAAAAATCCAATCAAGTTATATTTTACTTTAAATAATGATGGTAAGTTGGAATAGTTTCAAATAAAAAATTAAAGAAGATTTTACAACTGAAGCTAAGTACATCTCTATGTTTGAGGTGATAAAAGAAGTCGTTTATGTCAAGAAGTTTATCATTAAATTTGGTGTGGTTCCTAGCATTATTGATCTTGTAGCTTTATATTGTGATGACAATGGAGCTATTGTATAGGCAAAGGAACCAACGTCTCATCGATGATTGAAAAATATACTTAAATAATTTTATTTATTAAAGAATTATAAAAAGGAAAAGATATAAAGATAGAGTGAGTACTTAGTAAAAAAATCTTGTAGATCCTCTTACTAAGTCACTATCCAAATAAAAATATTATCATTAAGGAAAGAGATATGATATTTGATACACGTATGATTGACATAGTGCAAATAAAAAATTATTAGTACATATGCTCTATAACCAATCAATTGGTTACACGTAATATTGAATTTGTTCATGTAAAATATTTAAATCTTAATAAAGACTTTAATATTCATTAAATATCTAATTAATAGATCTAATATTTGATTAATAAATCTAGAGTAAAGATAAAGTTTTAGGAATAAAAATACTTTGTAGAGGAAATTATAAAGTTTATAATTATGAGATTTATATAGCATCACAACATTATTCCTAAATGTTCCTAGATAATTCAAGGATAATAATTACACTAAGAAATTTATCATTAAAAAGTTAAATCAAACTATTTATGGTTTTTTTAATTTGTGGGGAATCATGACAAATTATTAAACATTGTATTTGATCATTAAATATAAATTAATTAATTATTAAATTAATAATAAATTAATTTTCTTGATTTATTTAATCATATTTTATTTAGTATTGTGATTTATATTTAGATCAACTTATTATGAAACTTAATAGGTCAGATGCATAAGAAATATTGGTCAGAAATTAAAATGAAGTGTAGTTTGTTTGTAAATAAGTTTTAAAAATTAAGGATTAAAATATAATTTATTCAAAAAATTATAATTTTAGACCTAGAAAAATTAAGTAGAGAGTTGATTGAATAAGTAGAGAGTTGATTGATATTATTCAAGGAAAAAATTAATATTTTATTATTTATAAATTTTTTAAGTTTCTCTATAAATAAAATATTATATTTTCTTTTTTATAAAAAATAATATAATATAGAACACTTGAGACAAAAAAACTACAGTAAAAAATATAATTTTTTTTTACAAGAATTTAAAAGTTTTTTTTATTAATAGTACATATAAATTAATATTAGATGCTTGACATTAAATGGTAAGTGATTTACGATAAATAATATTCTTCTATCAATTGCTTAAAACTAAAAAAAAGTCTTTAGGTAATTTTTATATAAAGATTTGTCTAATTAAATCTTTCATACTCTAACAAAAATAAAAATTAAATTTATTTAATGGAAGTCGCTCGCTTCGCGGTGCCAATACAAGAAAATACTTATGGCCTTGTTCGCCAACTCCTTTGACAACTCCAGCAGATCTTCTATCAAATATTACTAACCTTCTCCTCCAATGGCTTAAAGCAAGAAACAACTCTTGTTCTCCTTCAGCAACCTCTCAGCCTCACGATCAGCATGAAAATCAAGTTGAGGAATATAGAGAACCATCAACTCATTTCTCGGACACCCAATTTTCTGATTTCCTTGACGATCATGAATATTAAACCATGTGCAACGATAATATACGTATCGCTAAGGGAAGTGCAATTGGTGGCATGACTACACTTCTTGAGTCATGCTTTGAAGAGAAAGAAGATGGTAGGGGAAAGGAATTGGCTTTTGACTATAACAGGAATGATGTAGCACAGTCCTCTAGCGGTGATGGCAACAACTTGGGTGGTGAAGGGGAAGAAGATGGTGAAGGAGAAGAAGAAGGGTTAGAAGGGACCGATATCGGAGCTCTGGGTTTCCATTTTGTTGATAATGTTGAGTTTTATTGTTACTCTCGTTTCGAGATTGCTGAAGAGATTGAAGAGTCAGTGGAGCCGGAGTACTAAGCAGATGAGCCTTCAATACTTGAAGCAGCCATGAAGAGAATGAAGTATGAGAGGAAGTTCTCAGCTTCTTTTCATTCTTTAATGGAATTCCTGAACGCTTCTTTGAAGTTGGAACTTGGAACAGGAAATGCCAAGGGGAAAGGAAATTCAGGTCAATTAGCTAAGATTCGGAATGCATGTAACAAGAAGAGGAGAATAGATCAAAAGAAGAAAGCATGGAAATGATGCAGAAACAGGATGAATACTTGCAAACCTCAATCGAAATGGGGTCCTCTTCTTTCTCTTTTTTGAGCCATGATGGGGAATTCTCTTTGGAGCATTCTTGATCTACCACCAATCTGTTTCATCAAATAAATGGTCAAGGATCTTCATTCCATACGCATTTCATGCTACACAGCATTCCATTTTGGCAAGTGCTGAGCTTCAGATTTTTTTTGACGTAGTATTAGCTTTCTGGACACCGCCGGAAAGTATCTTACATCAATTTCAGAAGTCATTAGCAGTTAAAGAAAATCTAGATGTACAGAGCTATGAAGCATTTGAGGCTTGATCGCATCACTCAGACCGTACGCAAAAAATACCATGTCTTCGTTTTGCTCTTTTAATTCTTAACCGGTGATAATAACTTCCATAGGATTAGTGAGATCACTGTCATGAGAATTAGTTCTTATTGTCTAAAGATGCAAAGGAATACGTTTAGCAGGAGTTCAGGAATCTGGACTTCAGCACTTGAAATGAAACTACTTTTAAGTTTTTAATAAAGATTTACCTGACATCAAGATGCAAAAATTTGAAGCTAAGAGCATGAAGTTGAGTCCTTGTGGAAGGCTTATGGATCTTAGTTTTTCCTCGGTAGATTCTTTTCTAAGAGGATAGCAGAGCAATGAGGTGTATGATATTATTTAACTGATGAAAACAAACAGCCATCACCAAAACCGATCCTGTATGATCTCCATTATCTTCTTTTGGTGGGTTGGACCATTCGGATTGACAAACAAGACTCTAAGAAAGTATTTCTTGTCATCCGAACACATAAAACAACAGGGTAGAAAAAGAAAACACCGAGGCAGCAAGTAAAATTGTTAAGTGAATGCTGCATTTCACTGGAACAGCAGCAGCACAAGAACTGTTACCCGCAGGCAAAAATGAATTAACGAGTGCAATCAAACCCTACTTTCAAAACTTCACAACTTTACAGGCTTGGACATGGCAGAACACCCAAATCTGCATACTTGTTCAGGCGTTTAGCCATAATCCTGCACTGAAGTTAGGGTGATGAAACTAGGACCTCAAAGTCATGGCTCATAGTTTCAAAAATATAATTCGAAAAAATAATCGCATGCACAGTTATTGTTACAATAATGTCATAACTTCATGGAAAACAACTAGATTTGGTTAATCCTTTCCTAGAAATTATAAAAAGAAAAATTCCTCATTGGTCACATAACTTTGAGAGAAATTTTAGTTACGATAAAACCACTTTATGTAACAAATACTACTGGTGATTTCACCCACAGCACAGCAGGATGTTGGCCTCAAAACAACTATTACCCACAAAACCAACGGAAAATTTTAAAGGTAAAGACAGGGTCAGGCCGAGAAGCTATATACATCACGAGTGAATTCCTATTCACATGCATGACAAGAGAACCGTGGGCAATGGTCCTCTCAAAAAGCCTACCTACAGGACCCGAAGCTGAGCAAGAAAAGCTGCACAAAGATCCAAGAAGAGAAACTGCGGGCCCTGTACTCTTTGCAAGTCCAGCAGGTACTTCTCGTCACGAGTTTTGTATAGCTGTTTGAAACCATTGCAATAGCACATATATTAGTAAAACCTTCAATCTTAGCCATCAAACTCTGGAAATCAGCTCAATACAATAATCTACAAAGCTACTGACATGAAAAATGATCCTTTATCAGCAGTGCACATTTACAGTGATCTATATCAAAACAATATTTAGAGCATCTTAAAACTAAAAAGAAAAATAAAAATAAAAGCAATCTCCATTATTGTCTGTTGTCCATCCACTGAACCCAACAAACAACAAACTTTTTCTTTACGAGTTCTTTCTAGGAGGATTCAAATGCAATAGTCAAAGAAGCAATCAGATTGGTTAACATTACCTGCACTTCAAACTTGACCACATTTGTTGAATTAGTGACTCCATCATTTTCAATAATGGTGGTTTCATCCCCAAAGAAATGATAGGTGTGCACTGGATCATTAACCATTCCTTCATGGTGACCAGGAGTGCCTGGAATCCACCTGCACTTCATATTGTACTGACCAATTTTCTTCCAGGATACATTCAGTTCTTGCAAAGCTTTGAGAACTTCTGTCATTATTTCACGAGGGTGGGCTCGAGACTGTCAAAGTGTAAGGGGGAATATATGAACAACTATAATTGTAACATAACCACAGGTAGTCATAATAAAGCTGTTCACTCCATCATTGCACATGGTCTACAAGCTACATGACTTGAAAAATTGCCTAGACTTCCCAAACAAAAAGGGCTAAACAAGTAAAACTCCACATTCCTCAAATATCATGTCACGTCACATGCATATGACCTTGGACTCTTTTCCAGATCAAACCCCCTTGATTCATACTAGAAATTGGCTCTTAGCATTCTACCATTGGAAACACCTAAAGAGCAAAGAAACTTAACCTGGAGTCCAAGAGCCCATTTCCTCTCTACTAGGAACTGTGATTTCAAACCCATTCCTTGATGATCCATGAATCCTGGAAGGCGGTGTCCAGCAGCTGGAGAAGAAGATTCATTCTGATGCATTCCATTGAATGCACATTCCTATAAAATTCAGATAAAAAAGGGTCAAAATGATTATGGAAACCAAAAAGGGTCCAATGTTTTTATCCTGGTCAAATGAAAAAAGGAAGTGAAGAAAAACAAGTCTAATGGAAAACTTGTTAAGAGGAAAATGTAACCATTGATTAAAAAATGATTGAAACAGCAGTGCACAGAGTACTATCCCACCTCAGCCATCACACCCACATATGGCATGCCAAAATTTAGAGGTCCCAAGTCTCTTTTAAAAAATCATTATCAACTCAATATGAGTCCCTATACATAAAATACAAGGAGGAAACATTTTCTTCTTCTCTAAGGTAGACTTGGGAAACCAAACGCACCATAGTTTCTTGGAACTCAGCTCCAAGATAGCCATTGGAAACACGAAATCGATTATCCAGTAACAAATAGTAAGCAACAGTAGCCTGAAAAATCCATGGTAACTGATGAGACCATATTGATTATTGTATAAAAAAGGAGTTTTAATAGACCAATCACAGAGTTTCAGAAGGAACAAACCTCATTTTGCATTCTGTTGCGAAGAGATTCAATTAGCTGGTTCCTGTCAAATCCCATCTTGATCACTTCTTGGAGAATTTCCTCATCAATCTGAGCAATGACAGTCCATGTTTCCATAAATTGCTTGACAAATCTTCATACATAGGCAATAAAAATATAGACTTAACCTTTTTAGCTTGTTGCATTGTATCTGGTGGGGGCACAGCCAAATAACGGGGAAGGCGAGCTTGGAACCATGGATGTTGACGAATTTCAGGAATGCTCATTCGCTTCATTGGATCAACCACAAGCATCCTTGGGATAAGATCTCTTGCTCCAGGTGATAAATGGCTGGGAAGAGTGTATATCCCACCCTAAAGACATAGATAGAGGACACAATAGGTTAAATCCATGGACCAATGAAATATGATAAAATGGTCCTAGTCTTAGAGATCTCAAGATCACCCATTAACAGAAGTTGTAAAATGGCAAGCTCCTCAATGTTACAAGCCATGACTACACTACTTTTCTTAACAGGACGGGATTTCTGTTCTTAAATCGAACTCTAACACATGCTAGATGAGCCATCAAATGTAAGAGAATCCGCATGGCAGAACAAGCCATAAAGAACACATAATGTGACATGGGTCACAGCTGGACAGTCAGTGTACTACGTTAGAGAACTTATAACCAACTCAAAAGCTTAAGATGGGCACTTCCCCTTCACATTATAAACCATGCCAATACTCTCTATTTTAAATTGTGTTATTTTTTACCTGAATACCTAATAATTTATAAAATCAGTAATTCCAAGACCAGTAAATAAAGTTAACAAAATGAAAATATTACTATACAGTAAATTGTGATTAGAAAAACGATGAGAAGGGAACTAGCTACTCAAGTAAGATGGTCATGTCAGCCAGGAAAAAAAACAACCAACAAAACAAGAGAGGTCCATTGAAGCCATGCATGCAAATTATATTGCAGGGTCTTCAAATCTAAGAAAAAAGTTTCAAAAAACAGAAATGATCTCTGGGACCCAGAGCAGTCAGCTGAAATGCAAAATTCAAGTCCAAGCATGCATAACTGGATCTGTAAGATCAGTAAAATAGAAATAAGTCTACAAACTACTTAGACAATATTCCAAAGATGTTGATGATCTAAAGCCATGAAAAGCATTAAGTTAAAGGTCATTATTAGGCATGTACTGATCTTAGTGAAAAGAAATCCCAGTACCTTTATTTTCTTAAAGAGGTTGGGAATGTTTTCATCATCAAAAGGTAGTGTACCGCAGAGAAGAGCATACAATATAACACCGCAGCTCCATACATCTACTTCAGGTCCAGCATACAATTTCCCAGAAATTACCTACAAAATAAATAAATCAACAAATCATGCAGAAATTAACCTTAAGGTTAAAACCAATACAAGGGACAACTGTATTTTACATGAAAAAGAAGGGTCTCTTCTTTTTATCAATTAAATGTTTATAAATCCATTAACAAGTGATACCACAACTCCATACCTCTGGGGCAGCATAGTTTGGGCTTCCACAGCTTGTCTTTAGAAAATGACCATCTCGCATTACATTGCTCAGCCCAAAATCAGCTATCTTGACATTACATTTAGAATCCAATAACAAATTCTCAGGCTTAAGGTCTCTGTGAACAACCATATTCCTGTGGCAATATTCCACACCGGAAATTATCTGCACGAAGAAAGAATTTGGCATACTATATATGAAGATAAATTATAAGAAATTTGTGTGCACATTAGTAGGCAATACTACCTGCTGGAAGAAATTGCGTGCCTCATCTTCCTGCAATCTACCCTTCTCCACGATATAATCAAAGAGCTCCCCAGACTTCACATACTCCATGACAACATATATGTCAGTCGGTGTTTCTATAACCTCATAAAGTCGTATAATGTGAGGATGCATAAACAATCTCAAGATTTTGATTTCTCTTCTCACTGCAAAAGGGAAGACAACAGAAGTCATAAGTCCATCAAACTGAGCTGCAACAATCCTTGACAATTTGAACAAAACTATCACCCACAAGGAAAAGAACAAAACCTTAAACTCATTAGAAAAATGTTTAAATAACTTCATATATAAATCTTGATGGTCTCAGCATAGCATTTTTCATTTAAAGTTTCAAATGGCCTCCTTTTAGTCATATAAATGCTATCACAGTTACTATGGAAAGAAATCATCCATTCACATCACAAATAGAAGCATCCATCATTGAAGTTATTGGAACAGCAGATTACCCAATCACATCTACTTGTTTTGGTAGAAAAAGAGTCACGGGCAATACATACCTTTTTCTTCCATCTCCATGTTTTTTATCTTACGGCGGTTAAGTATCTTGATGGCAACTTTGTGCCGCGTCAATGCATGCTCTGCTATTTTCACCTTGCTAAAGGAACCGATTCCAAGTGTTTTACCAAGCTTATAATTTGGTAAATACATATCCAAACTACTACTACCTCTGTAAGATGACCCATCCATTTGCCTATTCAAAAGGAATGGAAAAAACAGAAATTCAGAGAAACGTGAAAGCAATTGCACAAATATATCAGTGTTGTATACATGCACTAGCATGTTGAGGTGGCTTTAGAAACATTTCAGCGTGGCATTTCAAGGAAACTGGTTCATTATTAATAAAAAGAAGTTGGCCTTAGAAGAAACATTTCATACATGCATAGAAATCTCCTCCTTTAGGCGATGACATAAATGCTAACACATATGAAACAATCAACAACCCAATAGGTTGCTCAAAATAAATTATGAAACCTGATATGGAAATTTTAGTAGCATGCTAGGAACAGTTGTGCGAAGAACAACTATCTGTACACTCTACAGATCTCATTGTTGATAAAATCCATGTGTTGTGAGCATGGAATCAAATAATTGCCTTTAAAGGAAATCAGAGGGGTGGGATTCCACTATTCAGTGAACAAGGAACGATTTCAGAATAACACCTCTAACAGCCATTGATGGCCAGTAACAGACATTGATTGTTCAACATGTTGTGGCCATTTCATTTGAAAAATATCAGTGTATTACTTCTGGGAGAGAATTGAAAGAATCTCTTAGCTATGCATGTATCAAGCTTAGTTGCCAATAATCAGGTAATAAGGTAACATGCACATGTTCCATGAAAACTAAGGTATTTACTCATTTAAAGTATCAAAATTGTCATTTATAGTAAAACTGTTAAAATCTACGCACTAAAACACCTCAGCAACAGCCATTACCATTATCTAACCTGCAATCGCCACAGCATAGCTATCCTAACCAAAATTTAAAACCATGGCAGTGAGTCCCATCAGTGGAATTTCCCACGATAATTTCTCCAACAGTGAGATCCATCTAAATATTTTAATAAACAACTGCTCTTAATACTACCGTAAATAAATTCTTCAGTCTAAGTGGTTTCCTCAGTTCCCTAAATTTTGAAGAAACAAAAACACCCCATGAATAAAAAGGCACACCCATAAGTAGTCATGCATGGCTGAGAGCACAAACAATTTCAAAAACCCATTTCAATTTTTACAAAGCAGTGAAATTTTACCAAATTGTTACTCCCAAGAATTTCATAAATCCCAAGATTTCACATTTCCAAGCACGAAAACTTAATCACTCAATTAATTGACGATTTCACCCAATTTAATTAACATGCCAGTGCATTTCGTAGCCCTAATTTGAACAACTCTCAACTTTAAAAAGAAGAGAAAAAATAAATGAAAAGGAGAATGGGAAATTCTCAAAATCATATCAAATTAAGCTCGAATTACAAAGAAAAGAAAAGGGAAAAAAAACAAAAAATGGAATTCTTAAATCAAGTAAAGAACCCCAGCTTCCCACAGATCTTACAATCAAGCATAAAAAAGTCAAACATCTTACAATCGAAGACATACACAGCGACGTACCGAGAATGGGAAAATCTGTCGCTAAAGTCGCAGAACCGAGCTGAAAAAAGACAACAAGAGGTAGAAAGAGATATTCTAAGATTTTATAAAAAAAAAACAGTTTTAATCATCGATTAACGTGATTACTTTGCAGTAAGACATACGAGATCAATTTACTTTCGTCGTTAATCCTCTCTCTCTCCCTTTCATTTGTTTCTCTCAGATTAATTACAGATTCACTCCAAGGACAACAAAATCTTTTTCTTTTTCCTCTCACTTTCTCGATCGGAATTGCCTTTATAATCACTGATTAATGGTAGTGGTGTCCTAAGTTGGGCATTGAAATAATGTTCAGGTGTTGAGGGTAAATTTGGTAATTTGAAAATGAGATGATTAACGAGGAGGGTGTTATGGTAGATTCCCTTTTCTCTCATAGAAAGCGGTACAAGCAAAAGATTGATCGGTGAAAACGTACGTAACTTCGTATGTCAACGCAACCAGTTTTTTAGCATTATTATTAAATTTTAAAATATAATCATTTAAAAAAAATAATCAAAATTTTTTTATTAAGATATTTTTTATTAATAAATACAAGATTTTAACAAAAATCATTGTTTCTATTATAAAAATAAATATTTTATGATTGTTAAAGTAATTTTAAAAAATATTAAAATGATATATTCTTATTTTATATGTGATTAAAAGTTAAAAATATCATAAATATGATAAAATTATATTAAAAATCTATTTAAAAATTTTAATAACAAAAATAAAATTTTATTGAAAATTTATATTAGTATTTAAAAACTATATCTAAACTGAAAAACAAGCAAAAATATAAAAAAATCTTGATTGCCAAGAAATAAAAAAAAAACATAAAAAGGACTGACTCAGAAAAATTAGAGAAGACTTCCACCTATCACCTCATATATATTATATATGATATAAAATTGTTATAAAATAATTAATAAGAGTGATTAAAAATTTATGTAATTAATAATTTTAAAAATTATAAAATTAATTAAGATACAAGTAAACTGGTCTAGATAAATAAAAAAATATATTATAGTATTTTAGTGTTAATATAAAAAAATAGCACCATAAAAAACACCTAATTTTTAGAAATAATTAAAGGAGGGGGTGTAAAAGAAAAGAAAAAGGTTTTAGGAAAAAATAAAGATTTGGGTGTCGCTCTGTTCTCGTGAGCTAAGGTCTTAGGTACCTAAAAATTTATTTATCTTAACAATATTAATGAACTTACTGGCAGAGATATGAGACACTTATTGAATATTAATTAAAATTCCTAATTAATCTCATTTCCTTGTATGATAGAATTTATTGCAAACAATTATAAAAGTCTGTATATAAAATAAATATCATTTAATACTATTATAAAAATAGTTAAAATAACTCTCAAACTCGGTAATTATAGCTCCATCTTTAACTCTACACAAACTTATAAAAAACTTATTTTGAAGTGTGATAAAAATATATTAAAATAATATATTTTGTTTAGAATTTAAAATTAAAGAAAAAACAGAATTTAAAAAAAAAGAAAATAAATAAAACTGAAAGTAGTTATAGATAAATACATGCGTGGGGAGTGAAAATTGATACAAGATAAAATTCCTATTGATTATTTTGTGGCATACTATTTAAAATGGCTTCGCCAATTATTTTCGAACTTAAACCTTTCGACAATTTTGAATTGGTATGTCACGAGCTATCATGATTTGATCCATCTTATTTAACATAAAATTAAAAAGAATTAGTGTTTTGCTCATGATTATCTGGTAACAGATTTGTGATCTGTGGTATCACTACCATGATCAGCATTAGAGTATACACACAACTCCAAGAAAGAAGTAGATGAAAATAAAAGACTATAAAAAACTATACCCAAAAGATATCATAAAATATAAAGAACAGCTACCTAGTGAACAGTAGTAGGAGAAGTAACAAACTGACTAACAACATGAACAACATATACAATATCTAGACGAGTAATTGTGAGATATACCAAACTCCCAACAATAGTGTTGTATAAAGTAGGATCTATCGAAGGCAAACCATCAGAAGAACAGTACATTGCGTTAATCTCAATAGAAGTATCTATAGTTTTATTATCAGTAAGTTTAGCCCGCTCAAGAATATCTGCAACATATTTCGACTGAAAAGGAAGGTAACCTTTAGGTGAGTATGCTACCTCAATACCTAAAAAATATCAAAGATAACCCAAATCCTTCATTTTAAATTATCTAGCTAACTTTGTCTTCAAAACTAAAATACCATCAATTTCATTACCAATAATAATCATATCATCAACATATAAAGATAAAATGATACGACCTGTAATGGTGCACTTAATAAAAAGAGCAGAATTATGACTATTAAAAACAAAGCCAAAAGATGAGATCACAATAGAGAATTTCTCAAACCAAGCACGAGGTGCTTGTTTAAGACCATATAATGCTTTCTTAAGCTTACAAACATATCCAGAGTCATGTGAAATACTAGGAGGGGGAGCCATATAAACTTCTTCTTGAAGATCTTCATTCAAGAAGGTATTTTTAACATCAAGCTAAGAAATATACCACTAACGAATAAAAGCTATGGCAATATGAATACGAATAGTAGTCATTTTTGCAACCGGGGCAAATGTCTCCTCATAGTCAATACCATATTGTTAAGAATATCCTTTTGCAACCAGCCTAGCTTTGTATCTCTCAATAGACCTATCATAATTAGTTTTGATTTTATACACCTAACGACAACCAACAACACTGTTACTAGGAGGTAGAGGAACTGGATCTTAAGTATCTATCTTATACAAAGCAAAAGGTTCCTCATCCATAGCTTGCTACCAAAGTGGATCAAGAATTGCCTCTTTATAGGAAGAGGGTTTAAAGAGACAATGAATAGAAGTTAAAAAGGAAGTAAATGATGAAGAATAACAAGAATAAACAAATTTGGTAATTTTGTAGACTTACAAATACGGATGGACTAATGTGGAGGTGGATCTATAATCTCAGATGAAGCTTGAGGGGCTGTAGATGAGCATGGAGCTTCAGGTGTGCCAAAGAGTAAAGTATCAGTACCTGCAGAGTTATGAGTACAAATTGATCGAACATGAAGAGAGGTATCATTACTAGAATCCTCAGAAAAAGGATCTATATGAATAAGATCGGATTTAGTCAAACTATGAGTAGTGGATGAAATAGAAAAGAAAGATATCTGTTTAAAAAAAACAACATAACGAGACACATAAAGTTTTTGAGTTATTGGATCAAAACAACGATACCTCTTTTTACTTTCATCATAACCTAAAAAAACATAAATAGTAGATCGAGGGAATAGCTTACTGCGTTCTACATGAGGATGAAGAATGAAACAAGTACAACCAAATACTTTAAATGAGGAATAATCAGGAACATACCCATATAATTTTTCAAAAGGAAATAGACCTGAACTATAAGAAGATAAAATTGTATTAATCAAGCTTACAACAGTAAAACAATTTCTCTCTAAAACTTACTAGGAACAAAAGCAGACAACAAGAGAGAACAAACAGTTTCAACAATGTGCAAAAATACTATGTTATACACATCGATCAACCAAGCATAAAATTTATCATTTATCATATATCATTCTGATATATGGGGACCTTTTCTTGTTGCCACAAAAGAATTATTGTTGTTTTATTTTTCAACAATGTGCAAAAAATACTATGTTTCAACAATGATATATTAATACTTAATATATTATTGTTTTATGATATATGATAAATTTTGTGTTTGGTTGATCAATGAGTGATCATTTTCTTATTGTTTTTAATTTACACATGTCATTTGATTTAAATTATTCATAACTAAAAATCATCTCATGAGTTGTAAATCTTATTTAGATTTCTTCGTAAATGTTGCAGTAAGAGTAAATGATTTTATATTCTAAATATTAGCAAAAAATATATATTTTTATACTTTTATTTTCCTTGCATTTTTTTATTAAGATTTTTATTATAACTCAAAATCAGTCTAGGAATTATAAATCCTAAATTACTTTTTTTTATGTCATATTAAAGATAGACAAGTTTATATTCTTAATAAATATGTATGGATTTCGTTTTGTATTATAACGAACGGGTTTATGTTGGAATGGTACAATCTCATATAGACCTATTAAGATGAAGAGATGGCCTTCAAGCCTACTTTAGACATAACAAAAGAAAATAGGCTAATATCCAATTAATAAAAACCATCTTATTAAGTCCAGCAACCATACTTACAAAGTAAGAATTGGATCTTATTACAAAACCTAGATCCTAAATTACAATTCTAATTTGAATGGTCTCGTACTCCGTGTATATTATTTTAGCTAACAGCTTAACATGTATGCTTAATAGAAATTATTTTATTATTAAAAATAAATATAAAGTAACTTATCTTAAATAAGATATTTTAGGATGATTTTAATTTTTTTTTTAGTATAACCAGCCATTTAAATAAAAATTTTATAGATCAGTTAGGGTTTTTAGATATTATAAAATTAGATGGTGATTTTTTTTTCTTCATATTTTTTTATATATAGTTCAATAAAATGTACCTAGAATTTTTTCTAAAGGGAAAACAATGTGATGTTCACCCAATTTAACAATATATATATATATA
>SRLM01000452.1:264112-380559 GCA_015708895.1 Populus ilicifolia
ATTTTAATTACAGTTTCAATAAAATAATAAAAATTATATTTATGATATTATTATATTTAATATCTTTTAGTTTTTATTTTTTTAATAAGATTATAGTGCTTTTTTATATATATAATATTAGCAAGCATTTTTTTTTATATATATAGCCTTGCTTGATTATTTCATTAGAAACCATTCTATTTGGAATTCATTTCTAAATATGATTATAGTTATAATAATTATTATATGTTAATCTACTACGAAGATGTTTTTTTATAATGTTAGCCATCATTATGTTAATTATTATATGTTAATCTACTATGAAGACTTTTTTAAAGTTTATGCTAATGGATATTTTATGAAAATGAAACTCAAATCATTATGGTTTTAGCAGAAAAAAAAAACATTATTGGTTTTTATGTTTTATTTAATGAGCTTTGTTATTTATAAAAAAAATATTTTTTTGTCCAAATAACAAAAAATCACTTGAAAAAAAATGATAATTTTGAAAAAAATAAATGGTATATTTTTCCTCCATGATTTAATTTATTATCAAATATATTTTTATAACAGGATGTCCATGTCTGTTTTTAATATATTCATGTCAAAGTTATTAAAGCATAATTTTTTTATTAAAACATGTTTTTTATGGTTTTGATAAGCTATTATTTAACAAACAATATTATGATGAAAAAAGGTATATAAAAAAAGTGAGCATATTAAGAAGATTAAGAGTTTTCATTAAAGAGATATTTTTCTTATTCTTATTTTCTTAAATTTTATTATTATTCTAATTACTTTCTTTTTTAATTGAATAAATGACATAGCTCAAGAAACTATTTTTTTGTTAAAAAATATATTAATAATAGAAGTAGTAATTATACTATGTTATTTTAATAAAATTTAAATTATTATTTTTATTGCAAAAAATAATTTTATTTCTATATTTTTTGAAGAACTTTCCATGGCTTGAAATAAGATAATTTACATTTGTCTCCTATCTTCTTCTTCTTCTTCTTCTTCTTCTTCTTCTTTTGTGTTTTTCTTAGTTTTAGTTAGCGTTAACAATTATTTTAATATTTATTGGTGTCTTTGATTCTCTATTTATTTTATTATAAATACACGTGAACTTTTCAATTTACTATGGCATATTAACAAAATTTAAATTATTATTTTTATTGCAAAAATTCATTTTATTTCTATATAATTAAATAAATTTTTTTTGAAGAGCTTCCCATGGCTTGAAATAAGATAATTTACATTTGTCTCTTATCTTTTGTATTTAGTTTTTAGTTAGCATTAATAATTATATTAATATTTATTGGTGTCTTTGATTCTCTATCTATTTTATTAGATGTACGCATCAAATTTTTAATTTTTAATTAAGATTTTTAATGATGTTAAAAAATATATTAACAATACTTATATTTTTTTTATGTTATTTTTTTTTATCTGACCTCATGCTGTAGAGCTGGCCCAAGCGAGTTGGCTAATCTTTATACATTACATAAGTGGTTGCTGGGTTGGGGAATTTGGCCCTCGCTGGTGAGATGCTTTTAATCTTGTATTTACTTCCATTTGTCCATTATTATGTCACCAATCTAGTCGTAATTGGGCGAATCTTTTATTCCGTCACAAATACTGTCTTTGATCTGATCGGAGAAATTAATGAGCATAAAACTTTTCATAAATTTCTCAGTTAACCTGACAAAGGTAGTTGTAGCGTCTAATTTCAGCCTGAAGGAGAAATGAACATGGAACTTTTCATAAATTTCTCAGTCAACCCGACAGAGGTAGTTGTAGCATCTAATTTCAGCCTGGAGGGTGTAATAATAATTAGGGATCAATGTATGTTTTAAGGATACTATTATACATAACATTTTTTTTTTACATTCTTCTAGCAAACTTGAGATACGCAAGTGCTTGTGTGGAACATGAGTACTGTCCCTGGTGATAGAGACAAGAAAAGGCTCTTAGAACTTGAAATAATCATGAAGGGATCCAGTCTTGATGGAGAAGATGCATCAAACCTTGAAATATTTACTTGGAGATGACTGCGGGAATAGCTGCCTCTTGGCTGTCACCATCGCTAATCTACACCACCAAAGGATGCTGCTGGTCGCCGATCGGTGGTAGTCTGTCACCAATCAGCAGCGTTTATTTGGGAAATCAGTTGCGGACTTGCAAGCATCTGGGGTTATTTCCTTCAGGCTTAAGCCTTATTTCAAGACATCTCCTTAAACTCATTTTCAGACCTTGGATTGGTTTGAAATGACCCTCACCCTTACATTGAGTCCCTTCGACCACCAGAAACAAAGAGCTTCATCTCAACTCCGAGGGATACAGCTTAATTCATCATGTAATATTTTTATTTTTTAAAAATTATTACTTCAAGTATTATAAATTTTAAAAATACTTGAAATTTATCTGATGGTTAATTTTAAAATCTCAAAAAATAAATTAAAATACGTAAACTGTGAAATATTCACAGTAAAAAGAAAAAGAAAAAAGAGCAGCTTCACCTCTTTTAAGAAATATATATATCCTTTCATTTTGTTTTCAAAATTCTTTAAGAATAAAGATGGTAGAAACAACCATAACCCCCCATTGTCCTATGCCTGTGAATCCACCAAGAAGATCCACCCTTCAGGCTAAACGTCCATAGTAGTATGTTCTCAACTATGTCGGAGAGATGAACATAATTTTTTATGTGTAAGAATTAGCTCGAGAATTCACTTTGTGGGAAAACAAAAATAAAATTTGAAATTGCTTTGACGTGTAGTACAACCTTGTATTGAAATCTGTTCGTATAAAAATATACCTTATCCATATATAGCCTGTATACGGGGCTAAAGCTAAATTCTTCTGGGCATCCATCTTAACATAGGACAACATTGAATGACAACTCAAGCATCTATGTTCCTTCTAAAAGGTGACAAACATGCGCGCTCGGAGTCTTTTTCAAGACTCCTCTCTCTTTTTTCATTGTTTTGGTATTCAAGCATGCGTATGCTTTCTCAATTAGATTCAACAACTCGTCCACACAATGAAATGACTAAAAGACGCAATGCTTAATTTGTCCTGGTTGGTAACACTTCTCTTTTTTTTCCCATAGCTGCAGTCAATGGAGTGGAGATGCACTTGCTTCATTCTTGTACCGAAAGAGTGAAAGATGGTGGCTTGACTTTATTAAAAACAATTGCTTATACATCATAGCTATATTGGCCCGATGCATTTTTCATGAACAAGCTGGTTAAAACTTTCTTACGTGTAGATAATAGCTATTGTGCCCAAACTTTAACTAGAGAAGGTGGCCCGCAGGAACTGCACCAGCTGCTCACTATCTCCATCACTTTCTTTATGTTTATCAACGTTTCTGTCATAATTTATCTCTAATTTGTGGCTCAGAAAGAAGTTAGGAAGGCTTCTGATTGCTAGATTAGCACCCATATGTAGTTCTTATCTGTCTCTGATCTACTGGATTTCGGTCTAGATATAGCGTGTGCCTTCACTTTTATTTTGTTCATCTCCATTGAATGGCCCTGCTTTTCCTTTCTTTCCTTTATTTCTTGGGATTGCTGTTTCTTTCTGTCATGTAGTTATGTATAGTAATGCTGTTTGTTAGCCCATGAAAGAAAAAGGATAGGGAAGGCCTGGATAGACAAGAAAGGTGAAAAGGAAAAAAGAACAAAAAAAACAGTGAGCACTGCAGAAATTAATGCAGGCGCTCAGGCAGTGAATAATGCAAAGATGGGCAGGGATCGAAGGTAAGCCACACATACTCTCTGCCATGAAATATATAAATACAAATTAACAGCAACAGTTAATTATTAATATTATCATTAACAACAAATCCAAAACTCTTTCTATTAAAGTCTCTATTTTCCTCCTTTCAACTTCCACTAGTTAGTTACCTAAATTTTATTTTGCCAAATGAGTCTTTACATATTATTTCTTAGATTCTTCTAATTCCTTGACAGACTTGAAGGATGGATAAAAGCAATATTCAATATGAATTCCTAGTAATAAGCATAAGCCTTTGTCTTGGTACATATGTGTTGGCTTCCAAAGCTACAACTATGTAAATATTACAAAATGAAAAGTGCAATTGTTGGTTAGAGTTAGACAATATGATAGATAGACTTTTGAGAATAATATAAAGCTTAGCGATTGTGATACTACCTTTTCTATTTATATAAGGAGGGATATATATGAGTACAGGACACTACACAGAAACAAAACTATAAAGCTATGCAAGGTACATACAATTTCCATAACCATGCATCCTATAATTCAGCACCGGCAGGATTTAACCCACTCTTACCTTTTTAATTATTTTGATGATAATGATAATAATAATAATAATAACAATGTATAATGTTAGGGATGGACCCTTATCTTTTTAATTATTTATATATGTTTTTATAATTGTTAGAATTAGAATAATAATTAAATTATATAGTGTATTATTATTGTTATTATTAATGGAAGACATATGCCTCTGGTTTGAGATAAAGAGAACACCGTTGTGTTTTTAAATTGTGTTAATTTTATTGATTTGTAAGGTTAAAGGTAAAACAATAAATTAACAATTTAGTAATTAATGTGGTAAATATATAGAAGAAATAACGACAAATAATCATTGTTTTTAAAGTTGATTGTATTTGATATTAAATAAATTTTCAGGTATCTCATAACATCTTGTTGAGTAGTAGATCATGTATTTAATATTAATAATAACATGCAATGGTGCATATGAATTTAATTGTGTTGATAAATTAATAATTGTGTATTCATTTAGCCCTATCAAAAAAGTTTAACAAAAAAGAAAGATGAGTTAAACACATCTTCTAGGTATAAAAGTAATAGAAGGCTATGTGATAAATTATAAACAATAGAAATGGACATGGAATGAATAATGAATTAAGAAAATTTCTCAATATAACAAGAGTGTTACATGAATTGAAGTACAAGATATCATAGATTAAATTAATGCTAGGGATGTAAAATGACGACATGAATTAAATATGTTGAGAATTAAATAACGATGTGAATTAGACATGCTTACACAATAAGTTACAATATATATTAAAGGTGATTGCTAGAACAAAAGATTATATGATTCATATATGTTGAGAAAATAAATTATCAGATAAATTCCATAAGTGGTGAAATATTAATATTAATATAAATTGAATATATTCATAAACTAAAAATAATTATGAAATAATCTCGATGTAAAAAAAAACACTGTATGTAAAAAAAAATAATTATGAAGTACAAGATATTTGAATGAGACTAGTTAATTTCAACACTTTAAAGAATAAATTATATAGTGACTAGTTAAACTAGATTATGAATGAAACTATTATGATGAAAGGATGATAATGTGATGAATAAAATGATAAAAAGAAAATTTACTGGGGAACAATGAAAAATGTATATTGAAAATTGATATAAGATCGATGATTTTACAAAAAGAATTTTGAAGTTGATTTTGATCATATAATTGTTAAATGTTGGTAATTGAGAAGATGCAAATGTTTTATATGATTTATTTTGTAATTTTATGTATGTTATACGTAAATTCCTTTAAGAACATTTATTTTTTAGGGTCACTAAGTCCCCCCAATATTATATAAAAAGAATATTTGTATTTTTAGAAGAAGAAAAAACTTATAAATAGTTAACGTAGATATAAATTTTAATAAGAGTTGTAATAAATTATGTACATTTATAAAACTATTGAAAGACTACTAAAACTTTATATATATTACCATGTTTTTTTATAGGTTTAAGCCTTATAAGGTTGTTAAAATATTAGGTTGTTACAATGAAAAATGGGATTTGCAAATAAATAGGTAGCACCTAATTATCTCATCAAAATATAATAATAGAAGTAGGAGAAAACCATAAGTCTAAAAAAAAGGACAAACTTATAAAATCTCAATAATACCATAAGTTAAAGCCTTGTAGTTGGCTTTAGAAAAACAATAAGCAACAGGGTATTGCTTTCTAGATTTCTATAAAATAAGTGTTGTTTAAATACATAAGGAAACCACCATTTGACTTACGATCATTAACATTATTAGCCCAATCAACATTGATAAAACCTTGAAGTGACAAAAAAAAAACAATGAATGATATATAAACCATAAGAGGTTGTAGCCTTTAGATAACACATAATATGTTTAATTATAGACCAATGAACATAAATAAGAGAGCATATATAAATTGGCATAACTTGTTCACAACATAACATATATCAAGTCTAGCAAATGTTAGATATTGAATAATACTAACAATTTGTCTAAATCTTTTGAGATTAGGAAAAAAAATAACTAGACAACACATCTAGTTTTGATGAAGAAGCTGTAATATTAATAAATTTACAAGATAACATAACACTATGAAAAATATCAAGAGCGTACTTATGTTGACTAAGTATAAGACCCATACAAGTAGAGGTAACTTTAATCCTTAAAAAGTAATGGGCAACACCTAAATCCTGAAGCTTGAACTCTAAGCTCGGCAAAGTAATCAATAATTTAAGCAAGACTAAATTACTTTTAATAAGTAAAATATCATCTACATAAACAAGTAGATAAAAAGGTATCACTATCAATAAACAAAATGAACAAACATATATTATCATTGGACATATATAAACTAATAGAGATGAAATAATCCCTCAACATGTTATACCAAGCCTGAAGGGATTACTTTAAGTCATAAAGATATTTATGAAGTTGATATACATAAGAGGAAAGAGTAGGATGAATATAAGTAGAAGATTACTACATATAAACCTTTTCTTATTATATCTCATTTAAGAAAACAATATGAACATCTAGTTGGTTGATCTACCAACCTCTAGATATTATAATAGTAATAATTAACTAAATATTAATAAGCTTAACTATAAGATTAAAAGTTTGTGTTTAATGAACCATCTAGAAAATAGATGAGCTTTATATCTCTCAACATTACCATTAGCATAACACTTAATTTTATAAACTTAAGAATTGCTAACCACATGTATATAAAGTTGAAATAAAACTAATAATCTTATACCACTACAATGGAATACATGAATTTCAGCATGCATAGCTTGATGCCATGACACATATCTGTTTGCTTCTTAAAAAGATAAAGGTTCATAAGCAGGAATGAGTGTTACCCGTGAAGTATAGGAGATTTGGAAAGCCAAAGATAAGCTCATAGTTGTTGTTTTGTGCTTTCTTGGATGAAGTATCATTGTATGCTAGCAGGAGGTTGGAATAGTAAAGATTTGGTATCGAATCAAGACATACTAAAGGAAATATCATGAAAAATTTGCAACCAAATCTAATCCAGATGAAGATAATGTTAAGATACTAGAAAAAGGAACTTGAAACTAAAATTATACGTGTATCAATATTAGAAGAGACAAAGACTTGTAAAACTAGTAAAGTAGAGCCTAAACCTGGAAAATGATCATTAGATAAAAATACATGTAGAGATAAACTAGTCTTAGCAAGACTAGCTTGTGTAAAGATGAATTCAAGAAATATATCAAGAAAGGCAATGATGTAGTTAAGAGTGATGTAGGTGAAGGCATATATAATGATGCTATATGTTTAAAATTGTGAAATAGAAAAACATGTTCATGAAACAAATGTTATTAGCAAACGAGTTGTTGTTGAAGTGATAAAATTTTGAGATTAACATAAAAATCTATGTTTAAATATGAGGGGTATCTTGAAAATTATTTTAAAAAATAAACCTTATTCTAAATTAATTTATAAACAAATCCAAGAATAACTCTTACTGTAAAATTAAAATAATATAATCATAACCTAAAAATCAATTGAAACAATAATATTACATGTGATCACAGCCTATTCTCTTTTGTGAAAAAAAATTATAAAAACGCAGGAAATAATCAGCCATATTTTTATTTTTATTTTTATTTTTATGTTTTGTTAAATGTTGTGCTATGCATGTCTCTGTTTGAAAATTTAAAAAAAAAAAAAATCTTGTCACCATGCTTGTCTGTCTTTAAGAATTGGGCAGGTGAGGGTAAATTAATAGTGAAAAAGATGAAAAACATGTTACTAACCTTAATCTGACCAATGGTTTGTGTCCGTGATCTGAGGACCATTACTTTGTCAATAACTTAACCTTTGGGTCAGTCAGTACTCAGAACTGTGTACAGGAACCTTTCTACGGTTCTTCCACCGCGACTGCTTGTTTAGGGAGATATGGTAAGAGATTAAAACCCTAAAAGTTTTCTCACCCATCCCTATCTCCTGTAACACAAGCAGTGAAGGGCCACTCTCTCTCTCTCTCTCTCTCTGGATTGACAATTGCTCTTTGGGTAGCGAGGGAGATGCATGTCGCTAAAGAAGCATATGCATATTTTCAAGAGGAATGTACACTTTTTTTTAGTCGTATTTTTCATCCAGATTAACTTTATTTATTCAACTACACAGGTATTTAGGCTCCAAGATTTTCATAGTCTGGCTTGAAAACAATCTGCTTCTTTTTTGTTCTTGAGCTAACGTGACAATATTAATGGACTCGCAATTCAAAGTTTGGCTTGAATTTAATTATATGTATATGTATTTTGTCTTGTTTTCTTGAAAGAGATTTCCATCAGCAAGCCATCAACACAGGAAGGCTGTGGTGATGAAGAAGATGAAATAGCCACGCATTGGTCGAGGCAAAAGTCCACGGTCAACATAAACACTGTGAATTCCGGCAAGGGTTTAATTAGAAACTAGGTTCCATACATGCCTTATCAATGAAGAAGGTGAAATGAAGAAAGCGTGGCCTTATATCCCTGTCAAGGAAAGAAAAATAAACTTGAATACATCTCAATTTCCATCTAACAAGTCGGCTTTTATCCATCAAAAGAGAGTTTCTAACGCAGTGTCAGCTGTTTGGTTTCAACACTTCAACTTGCTCCATGCATATCTCTCTGCAGAAAGTTGTGTGGTCCTCTTCTCAGTGGGAGTTTTGTATGTTGGTCCCTCACCTATAAGTTAGCTATACGGCCCTCCGCTCTCACAGCTTCCTTGAGTAGCTGTCATTTACATCAACATGACAAGCCTCTAAGAGTATTGTAGACCACAACTTTTAATGCCCAGGAATACAGTTCTCATTTTAGTGGATTTCTTTTCTACCCTAACTTATAATCTCATGAATTGATGACAAGATGTCTCATATTGAGACATTTAACTTGTTTTATTAGGTGATGGATCATAGGACGACATATATCTTCTAGGACTGCTGGCAAATTTCCTCAAAGACCAACCAAAGTCATCACTCCTACTTATTGTTAAAGACGTGCCGGGGTTTGGAACTGGGCTGCCGTGTATAATATTGTATCAGACGAGATGCAGACATGAGCTCGCTAGCTAATTTGAAGCTGCTGTTTCCAGTTCTGGCTCCCTTTAGCATCATGATGTATACTTGGTACTAGCTAGGCATGCATTGATATCGATCGACCCATGTGACCAGAACTTAGCCACCAAACCTTTATTTGTGGGTGCCCATAAAGCATAACTCACCGCTTTTCGAAACGTCCAGCAGCTGCAGCATGGTCCCCAACTCAATTTGTGCAATGTGTTTGTGCAACATTTTAAGATGGTGTTTTCCACAAATTGACTCTCTAAATTTTTACACTAGCTAGCCAAGGGAAAATTAATTAGTCCTAGTGACCATTCATTGAGACAATGATTGCTCAACATGCGTGACAAACGAAATGATAAGATATGGACTAGCATAATTTATTTGACCTGAGGCGGTGGGTATATGACACGCGGCTCCACTGATGCCATTGCTTTATCTTTACGTTTTCCTTGGAGCATGGTCGGTTGAATTCCTAGCTTTCGCAAATGGCGTACCTTCTCCAATAAGTTTATTCTCTATGATCGAAACAAAGGAAAGGTATTTCCAGATATTGATACCAAATTGCGTAAGATATATACAGACAGGCAACCTTGGTGCAGACTTCATTACCTTTCTTCACACTGTAAGTGCTGCAACTAATCCCAAACTTATGTGCATGCCTAGCTATGATTACTAACCCTTCCCTTCCTTTAAAAATACTTCTTTTCTTGATTTATTCATGCAATACTAGCTAGTTACTTGTTTTCAGCTTCGGATTACCTCGTCGATGAGCACAATATTGTAAGAGAATATGATACTGAATATTGTTGTCTTCTCTCCACAACTCAAACCTTCCAGAACAAACAAATGGCTAGTTAAGAATTCTTGCGAAGGAATTCTTATAATGTTTCTGATAGATATTGACTATATATGCTTTTGTTGACTGTTTTTATAGAGATTCCCTTACACTTGTGCAGAGATAGCTTGTTTTGATTATATTTTTTTTTTAATGTTTTTTCGATCTTCTTTAACCACATACTCTTTCTTTAAGGGAAACTGCAGTTTGGACCGATTTTGTGCTGTATGTTTATGTTAATCTGACCGCTCATTTTCTTCCTTTTATGGATCTGAATCAGCATGAGAAGCCGCAGCACAAAGAAAGTTTATGCAGCAAGGTTTCTTTGACACTACAAGGAGTCTGTGCAAACCTCCAGTTATTTAAGGAGTTCAACCTGCTTGTTCAATTTCGTATGCACTGATGATGAGAGGCATAAGATGATTACTAGTTCAAAGCAAGTGGATTCTCCAACAAAAAAGGAAGAGGATTCAAATGATGGCAAGATTTCTAAGGCTTCATCTAGCTCAGCACCATGGTTAAGGTTGAAGGATCCAAGAATTGTTCGAGTGTCGCGTGCTTTTGGAGGAAAAGACAGGCATAGCAAAGTTTGCACCATTAGAGGATTGAGAGATAGGAGAGTTAGGCTTTCAGTTCCCACTGCTATTCAGTTGTATGATCTTCAAGATAGGCTTGGCCTTAATCAACCAAGCAAGGTAGTTGATTGGTTGCTTAATGCAGCCAAGCATGAAATTGATGAACTCCCTCCACTCCCAATGCCACCAGGGAACTTTTCCCTGAATCATCAAGAAATGCTAGGTTCTTCTAATGAAGTTGGCGCCTCACGGTCTAGCAAAGAAGTGTTTAAGATGAACAACGGCATCGATTGGCAGGATACAAGTGGATTTAGTAGACGTAGTTTCTGGAATGCTGATGCAATTTTGAAGGCTAAGTCGAAAGAGGTTGTGGCAGATCCAGCGAATGAGAAAGAAAAATGGGCAAAAAGAGATGAAGAAGATAAGGAGGATGGCAGTATTGAAGGGAATACAGCGCAAGCTTTATCTAGCAGTTTCTTACAAAGAGCTAGTCATTCTTCCTTACCAGGTTTGATAAATAATGCCATGCCTTATGGTTCTTTCTTTCATTTAGAACCTCAAAGTTTTCCATTATCTCATATGGGGAACCATGGACTTGCAACACAAACAGGAGATATACACAACCTAAATGTCGTGCCGTTGTCATCTGCCTTGTCTTTATCATCTGGCTCTCAAATTTTAGTGTGTCCACCTGGGACAACACAGTCTTATTTCCCTTCACATGCCACAGCTTCCATGGAGATTGATCCGAGACAAATCAACCACTTTCAATGGTTGACCCCAAGCACTCAAAATCTCTTACCGAATTCCCTTACCCCAAGTCCATACTCTATAAGCCAATCCATGAGACCTTCCCAGTATTTCAGTGTGACTCCTAGGGTTCTCCACTCTCACAATAGCGAAAGTCCACCGGACAAGGACCCACAATTTCAGTGTAAATGACATGAAAGCAGTGCAAGGATTGCAGAAGAAGAATACATGGCCCTTCTTCCTAAAACAAGCAAAGCTTCAGTTAGATTTAGTGTCCCAGGCGAGAGGAAAAGGTAATGTTCTATTTGAAAACTTACACTAGAACACTTCTACCTGTCCTGTGTGTTTATTTGCAGACAGTTTTTCTAATGGTACTCATAGTCACAATCTCATGCTTGATTTCACATTTTTTGCATCTTGGTGTCTGGTACTTCATTAGTCCTAGGAGAGTGTTTTATGTCGAACGAATGGCTTGATGATACTTGTGAGACAACCACAAAATCTTAATAATTTGATTTTCAGTTGATTGATCATAGTGATAGCAATTTGTACAGGTCATGGACCTAATAATTTTGTGTTATATTTGATGTTGCATCTCAATTTTAGTTAATAAAAGCTTATATATGCTGTGCTGATCAATCTAGTATGAAGTGCAAAGAGGCAGTAGAGGATGGTTATTTACACCTTAAGCTTATATGCTTTATATGACATTCAACTTTTTGTATGCCAAAGCCATGAACATTATTTGCTTCGACAAGATTTGGAGTCTTCAGTACCTTCGAGTTTGCAATTTCATGAAGTTAAGGAAGTTTTGACACCGGATTTCTCAACAAATACATACATATATATACTTGTTAACTCAGAGTCCATGAGCATAATTTTGAAGCAAGAAAATTAAACCTTGGAGAAAACAAAGATCAATAGAGAATGATAGGCTATTTATAGAAGTCTGATATGAACACTGGAAAAACTAGCAAAGAGTCAAACCAAAAATAGGTTTTGAATTAAGCTTGTGCAATTTCAAATTAAGAACGAAAAGGAAAAATTAATTTCTTGCTTGTGTGAGTGAATGAGACATGATTGTGCTAGTATAAGTGTCAGCTTTGCACAGGATCCAACAAGATAATGGAAGGAGTAGCAGCTTTAGATGATCAAAGGAGCTCGTGAAAGTTGCGTATATCCAATGAACTGAAAAGATCTGTTCGTGGTCCTCAAAAAGGAAAACAAATTGAGGGAGAGACTAAGAGGGGTATTTTACCATTTTAACATGGCCAGGTAAAAGTTTTTTAAAAAATAGTACTTGGTTATAAAAATATTTGAAAAATAATACAGCTTAAATGTACCCATGATTTTAATTAATGATTTTGTAAGAATTCTTATTAGAAATAGAAGTTCTCAAGAAATAAAAAATGAGATTAATTAACATGTACAAAAATCAATATAAAAATTCAATAGTTAAAATATAAAATGCAGCTTATTTTTCCCCATTTCTCACCATATCAGCTTATTTTCCCTCTTATTTCTTGACTACTGGATCTTAAATATCTTATCATGACCATTGAATCTTCATATAATTTTATGTTGAGTTTTATGTATGTTAATTAATTTCACTTTTAATTTCTTGAGCAAACAACTATTATTTCTAATTACAAAACCAATATTCCAAATCATTGTTGTATTGAAATTTTATTTTTTTAAAATACTCTAATCATGTGTTATTTTATAGAAACTTCTACCAAATTGTGTTGTTTTTCAAAAAGAAAAATCCAAAAAGGAGTAGAATAAAAAGATTCTAGTATTACCGTTTATGTGTGATCAGGCAGGGATCCACACTCCAAATTATTTTTTATAGATATATGGGGAGGCCCCATCATATTTTCTCCTTAAACAAATCATCATTATATCAGGTCTTGTCTTTGCTAAGGTATTATTCTCAGCCAGCTCTCCTAGGATTAGGGCATCTTCAAGGGAGCTTGAGAAACTGTATGTAGATGAGAATCGGGGCATGCAAGAACTCACACCACAATCCCAAACAAAATCTAGCTACAGTTTTATATATATACACACCAGTTTTTTTCCTATGTGATGACGGAGAAGAGATTTTAGAGAAAAGACATTATATAGCCAATCTAACTCTATAGGAAAGGGTAGTATAATATATAGTTAGTTATCAACGTCTCCCAAAAATACCATATTGTTTCTAATTAAGCAGATAAAATCTAGCTGTGGTTGACCCTATGCCGAAAATAGCTTTCTGGTGCAGCCGGCAAATTAAGATTAATGAATGTTTTCTTATCTAGAGAATAATTAATTGGTGTATTCTGTTATAATGAATGATTATATATAATATAGTGTTCATATTCTGTTATAATTCTGTAGTTAAGGCAATTTTTGTTTTTGGTCATTTACTTATGGAATGCAGACAAGAATTTTACTTTCGTACTGTAAATTGTGCATGGCTAGAATTTAATAATGAGATTCTGGGAAGGGAAAAGAAGAAATGAAGAAAAAAAGACTAAGGGATCTCTCATGTTAAAAATCGAAATTAAATCGTTGTAGTCTATGGTGAAATTATGTTATTTGAGAAGAATCCATGACAAACAAGAGCTTAATTTCACGTGCGTACCATGGAAAGAATATTGCGATTTCAATGAAGATTCTGTGGAGACAAGTAATCATCACGGGCTATTAATTTATTTGGTGATCATTCAGATGCTGATTATAACCAAGAGGTGCAGAAACCAATGCTGTAGAATGATTTTCGGAACTCTATAGCTTAATTTCTCTCTCTTTTTTCATTTTACCCTCTTAAGCATGGGAAGATAGAGTATTATATACAGTATTATGGGGTGATATATACCTGTCCTGTTTCTAGAGTTCTTGAATTCCATTGCTTAGTTACCTCTTGCCCTAGCTATGAGTTAGGTATTTATCTTGACAGCACCAGGTCTCTGCTAAGCATGTTCCTTGCCACCCTAAAACAGATTAGTGGGAATTAGAACGCATCGGATTTAGATCCAAGTGTTATCTTCACGACAAAGAAATTATGATTAAATCCTCATTAGTTTCTGGTTTATCAGTAATGTGAACAGTAGTCGCATGTATTATCGGCCATGCTCCCAGTAAATTAGTGTCCGAAGAAGATTTTCAGTTGATGGTTTTGCTGAAATACTAAGTATGAATATTCTTGTTTATGTCTTAATTATTCGTCTTCGTATTTCGTTTTCTTTTTGCTGGCCTGTATTCTATCTCTTTTGTCGTCAGCCACACCGCTAATCTGCTCGCTCGCTATGATCTGTTAATAAAATCACCTCGTCTCCTGTAAATAAAAAAAATGATTTATTCTCATTCTTTTAAGTGAGTGTTGTGTGTTGATCATTTGTAAATGAGTGTTGTGTGTTGATCATTTGTACATCGAATCATCACAATTACACACACACATATATATATACGTGTGTGTGAAAGTCTTAAATAAAAAATAATGAAATTTGCAATTTAACACAAAAAAATAATAATAACAAATAACCCTGAAAGACGAAATATGCAAACTCAAGGGAAAGGGAAAAACATGGCTATCAACGCACATATTTTATTCTCTTAAAACACGATGAATATGCATCAACTAAATAAATTATTCAATTTCATATTATATAACTGAATGAGTTCTTAATATATTTTTAGTTAATCTTGTTGTTATAAAATACTGAGTTTCTTTTATTTTTTTTATAATTTTTTCATCTAAATTAACATAATCAATCATGCATGTGTGATATTAAGGACTAAATATATTTAATACAAGGAATTACAATTCTAAATATATAAAAAAAAATAGAAATTTGATTGAGTATTTTTTTTAAATTATATTGAAATAATATGTTTGATATTATTTAGAAAACAAAGTAATATTTTGTCATTTATAAAATTATTAAGTTTTTCTTACAAATAAAATGTTATGTTTTATATTTTTTATAAGTTATGATATAAAACATATTATATACACTCTATATGTATTGATAAACAGAGAAAAGAAAAATTAAAGCTATCACTAAGATATAACAATTATTCTCTTTTAAAAGGTTTTAAGAAATTTTTCACTCATGATTCAAGCAGATTACTATTAAAGATTGTATACTTGGATGGTTTTTGGTTTGCAATAATCTAGTCTTAAAGAAATTAATTCAATCTCGTAGATAAGACATGATCTTTAAATAATCTTCAATACAATCCTAAATAATCCTAGATTGTCTTATAAAATTCTTGGGAATCTTAAAAAAAAATTAAATTTACTATTTTTGTTGTTTCAGCAGCGATGTTGATTAGAAACATGTCATGGACATGCAGCAGTTAAGTTTTAACAGCTTTTTTTTTCTTCTCCTCTCTTTTCTATCTCATCTCCTTGAGAATCAACTAGTTATTTTTTAAATTATTTTTTATTGAATTTTTTTTGTTTATTTTTTTTAGGTTAGCCCTAGTCTTGTAACTTAATTAGGATATGAGTTTCAAAGATTAGCTGAGGTTGACTTCAGTCTGTTTTATTTTTTTTTTAATTTTATTCTTCAACATTCGATGATTTGAGATTAAGTTTTATAATTTTTTTTATTTTTTTATATGAGATTATTTTAATCTCATGTCTAAGGTCATGGGCTTAACAGGTTAACTCTGGTTGACTCGAGTATTTTTTTCATTTCTCTTTTGTAGATTGATTTTTTTTAAAAAAAAATTGCTCTTTAATATTAAGTTATTTGAAATTTGAGCTTTATTATTTTATTTAATTTTTTTATTTTGAAGTTATTTTAATCTCATGGCTAAGTTGTATATTTGAAAGGTTAACTTGGGTGAACTCTAGTGAATTTTTTTGTTCTTTTTTAAAATAATATTTTTTTCAATTTTGTCCCTCAGTCTTGATTTATTGAAAATTGAGCTTTGAATTTTTATTTATTTTTTTCTATAAGATTGTCATATCTATATTTAATTTTTAATTTGTTATCAAATAAAATAATATGACACATTTTAAAGATATTAAAAGGATATCTTTATGTGAAATTGATCGTTGTATATTTTTGAGTTCGCTTGTAGCTTTTTTTTAATGATATCATTAAAAAATCAAGTTGAGTTAATAACTCGAGTCTCTGATTTGTTTTTCATTTTTTTTTTTTAAATACTAGTGTTATCTCAATATCTTTTTCATGTTAAAAAGAATCTGGTCTAGCCAGTTGCATACTGCAAGCTACCAATACAACACTAGCTATTTATGATATTAAAGGGATGCTTGAGAGTATCGCGATGATTATTTTAAAAAAAGTTAATTTGAAAATAAGTTAAAATATTTTTTTTATTTAAAAAAAATATTTTTGACATTAATGCATCAAAAAAATAAAAAAATAATTTAAAGCAACAAAAAATAAAAAAATAAATTCTTTCAAAAATATTTAAAAAAGAAGAAGAAGAGATTTTACTGTTTTCTTCTTGAGGAACTCCTGTTCCCTCTCAACTGCTGGCCTCCAGCCCTTGCCATGACAGAAAATTAATTGCTGTGACAACGAAATTTGGGAGTTTGTCAGGAGAAGTGGGGCCCAAGAACCAAATCCAAGCTTTCAAGGGCAGTCTAGCCCACTCCATCACAACCGGCAAGCCAAGATCCACCCTCTAATTTCTCTCTCCTTAGCACTGCAAAATGCTAACACCAACCATGCAAAATAAAGCTGAATAAATTCGGACATGAAGACTCCAACCTTAGTTCTGTAATAATCGGAGATGAAGACATGGAAATTCAGTCAAAATTAACTCTTAAAGCTAAATTATAGATCCGAGCAGCTAATGACTGTTCATGATCTGCTGTCACACAACGAAGTTATTTCTTTCTTTTTTTCTACCATGTCCTCCATGAAAGCAAGAACGTGAAGAGTGTTTTTCCACTTCCAATCTTGAGAATACTTTCTATCAACTCATAATAACTTCAGCTATCATCTCGAAGAGAAAAATTAAGATTAAATCAAGTTTTGTTTATATGATTGAATAAACTCTCTTAAGTTTCAAGAATGCTCACAGCAGTCTCTTCTTCTTCTTCTAGGTATCAAAGATACTGATGTTATTAAATCAGTTTTCATAGAAAGAAATTGTCATCCAGGCATCCTAATAATATATTAGGAATTTACGTTCTTACACTTCTTAAAAGAATCAACCTGTGATGGTAAACAGAAAGCAGCCAGCGAAGTTGAGCCTCCGAAGAAGATAGTCCCATTTGAGGCTATTATTTAGCTTTAGGGGGACGTTAATCTCAACTCTGTGGAAATTAATTGATTGGCTTATCAAGGTATAAGGAATAAATTATAAACAACTTTATGAAATAGAAGGTACTAGGTATAATTACACTTCGGTATACCAACTTTACACTTTTTTAATTAATCAAGCATAAGAACTTTATTTTATTTTATTTTTTGTTTAATGTCAATTGCTTTGTTTTATAATATTATGATGTGCTATTTCTCCTTAACTTTACATTTTCGCAATTGTGTGCGTGGATTTTAATTTATCTTCTTTTTTAATTATGATTTATCAGTTTTTAATTTGTATCGTACTAATTAAGTACTTTCTAATGAATTTGACAATTCTCCATTTTGGCGTTTTTTAAGAATTTCCCTCTAAAAAAATATTTCATTTGAATAAATATTAGTATTTAAATTAGAATAAATCCTTAAAAAAACCCTCTTTCGGAAGGATTACCTTTTCTTCTTTTATGAATTTTTGTTTATGATAACATATGTCTCCGAATTAGTTTTCAAGTGATTGATTTTTTTTTCTTTTAATTTCTCCTTTTGATGGGAAGTCATCAGAGATTAAGAAATATTATTTTTATGATTACTTATTAATAGATACAGTAATATTACGATTATAGTGATTGCAAATTTTATTAAAAAACACTGAGTTTTTATGGAATAATTATTGAGACAAGTAGATTTATAAAAATGAAAATAATAATAAAATATATGATAATTGATTGAGAAAAAATGAAAGCCGTTTGGTTTGGTATGTTGTATATAGATTGTAAGGACATTAATATTATTTTATGAAGTTGTTTGATCCAAAAATCAATTTTTATCCCGTATAAACCTATTTTAATACAAAAAGAATTGTTTCATTAAAAAAGATAGAATAAATTTGTCTAATTCTTTGTACAACAATTATTATTTATTAATTAAATGACTATATATTTTCCTTCATATAAAATTAATTTTTTTAAAAATATCAAAACAAGAAAAAAAATTCTAAGAAAAATCAAAGGGTTTAAGATACATTTTGCCTAGATTACGAGTAAACTTAGGTTTTTTCTAAGTCAATCTTGATTAATCCATTCTTTATTTTTTTTTATAAATTCAAGTCTTTGTTATGGACCAATCATTTTGATTAAAGAGTGATAACCCGACTTAAAAGTTGATTGGGGACAAAGTCTGGATCACGGATCGAGTTTACCATTAACCTTTCATGTCAATGTAATGGTAAAAGAGTTATTGTCATAGTTTTAAAATTTAAATTGAAATGGACCCCATGAAACTCTTGGATTACTAATTAGAAGGATTAACTTGGGTTAAGTCAAGTAAATAAAAAAATAAATGTAATTATTATCATTGCTTTTAAAATATGACCCACATGTTAACTTGAGAAAAGATTTAGGTTACAGGTTGATTTAGGTTAATATAAGCAATAAAAATAATAATTATTATTATAGTCTTAAAATCTAACTGCAGGGTTAACCTAAAACAAACTAAGGTCATAGGTGGGGAAAATCATACTAAGTTAATTCGGGATAAAATAAGAATAAAAGTAATTATTATTATGTTTTAAAACTCAACTTGATGTTTGAGTCGAGGCAAAAGCTAAGTCATGAGTTAAAAAAATCAGTCTGATTTAATTTATTTTATAAAGAATTAAAAAACCTTTAATTTATCAAAAAATTCAAAAAAAAAAACAACAAACTTTAACCCTTATTATATCTTGAATTGATAGGATCATTGGTTAACCTATATTTTTTACCATGTCGGGTACGATTAATTCCTTCTTTAATTTTTTAAACTTGAATGGGTCAACATCTTGTGTTTATTAGATCTTAAATCAATCTATTAAATTAATATAAGTTGTGTCCGTAGAGTTATTATAATATTATTAATTTTAATATTTAATATAAATAAAAATAAAAATAATATTTTATTACTTTTTAAAATATGTTTGTTTAATGGTAAGTAAAAAAAAATATTTTTATATTTTATAATTTTTAGATTTTGATTTAGAAAGCAATATATGTTATTCTATCCTCCTGTTTAATGTGTACTAAATATAAAATAAAACAAGTACTTGTCTGGCTCAATGCACAACATGAAAATTATTTTTCTAATTCAAATTAATCTTATCCGATTCAGTCAATATTATCTATTATACCAAACATTGCCTTAATGTAATAACGGTGTAATTTTCATTTAGTATAGGTAAAACGACACGTCATCGTGGACAAAAACACTTGCTTGAAGGTTTTGAAATAATTAATAGATTAGAACAAACACAAAATCGATGTACTCGATTGAGAAATATTGAAAAGTTGGTATACCAACAATGTAATTATGCCCAGTTAATAATAGGGTGTCCAAAGATGGGGGAATAGCTGTCACCTGTCAAGAAGAAATTGGCTCTCTCTTTTTATTTTTTAGTTATTAAAATAAATAAAACAAATCCATCCTTTTACTTTTATATTAAAAAAACTAAACAACACAGCACTACAGTGCTCCACTACTCTACACTTGAAGCTAAAAAATCTGTCTTCAAAGAGGGTTTACAAGGGTTTTCAGATTCCCAAATTCAAAAACCTAAATCCAACGTCTAATCCAATACCGATCAATCCTTCCTCGCTGCCTAGGGTTTCTACTTGTGATCGATCGATTTCTGTGCTTGTCGTCTCATTTTACTCCGTTTCTTCTTCGATGCTTCTAGTATGTTTCGCTCCAAACCCTAGAATTCAACGGTAAGCATTCACTTATCATTTACTATACGTCTGCTTCTTCTTGTTTTCTATAATCTCCTTTAGATCTCTCTCTATGGTTTGCTTCAATCTCATTCTGGTTTGTTGCTAAGAAAATGACAGAAGATTGAAATTTACTTCTTTATTTACGTAATTAGTTCCTTATTTTAATTTCGCATGTTTTTTTTTCAAATTGGAGAAATTCAGGTGATTTATTTATTTATTTTTCAGCGACCAAAGGAGGAATAAGAAGTGAGATGGATGATATATGGGTGAGAGAATGGTGCTATTGAATGCTAATATGTAATGTTGAGTGATATGAGGTATTGAATATGAGCCATGGAGGTGGGGAGAGTGGAAGATTGCATGAAAAAGTAGGGCATAATGGTAAGAGAAAATCCCGTGCAAGTGGAGATGAATTTGCTCGAGCGATTGGGAAGATTGCTGTAGCGCAAATGTGTGAGAGTATGGGTTTTCAGTCCTTTCAGCAGTCTGCTCTTGAGACGTTAACTGATGTTGCTACTTGGTATATACGGAATATAGGAAAGGCTGCTCAGTTGTGTGCTAATTTAGCTGGTAGAACGGAGAGTAATGTTTTTGATGTTATACAAGGATTGGAAGAGTTGGGTTTGCCACAGGGGTTTGCTGGTGCTTCAGATGTTGACCATTGTCTTGCAAGTTCGGGTATTGTTAGGGAGATTGCTCAGTATATTGGTGATGCAGATGATATCCCATTTGCTTATTCTATTCCTCCTTTCCCAGTTGCTAGAGAAAGGAAGCCTGCACCAAGTTTTTCCCAGATTGGTGAGGAGCCTCCTGAGGAGCACATTCCAGCTTGGTTACCTGCATTTCCTGATCCCCAGACTTATGCTCAGCTGCCGGAAGGGAATGAAGGGCGTGCTGATTTAAATGCAGATAGTATTGAATCTTTAAGGCAGCGCCAGAAGATGGATGTGTCTTACATGAATTTACCACAGCAGTTTAATTGCAATGGTTCTGAAGGACCTTCCTCTGTTGCATTTGGTGAAAGTGCTAAGGCAACACAAAGGACTGTGAGTAACCTGTTTCTTGCTGCTCCTCTGCAGTTTGGAGTGAAGGAAGTGTCCCATGTTGTTCCTCCAGCTAAGCTTTCAGATGAAGCAGCTGTGAGATATCCTGTTGAGCAAACCCGTACCATGGATAACAATATGTCAGTGATGGCGACATTTGCTCCTGCCATTGAAGCTATGAAGAGTAGGTTATGTGATTCTGAGGAGGGACAGAAGAAGGTTTTTTTCAATCAAAGACCTGCCGTGCAATTTAAGATTGGGATTGGAAAGAATACCCTGGATGGAGCTCCAGATTTGAGCCTTCAGAACAGGGTTATCAAGAAGATCAACATGTGGTCTGAGAAAGATAGTGAGAATGATGATCAGAAAAGGAGAGCTGAGACAATTCTGAAGCAATCGATGGAAAACCCTGGTGAACTGGCTCAGTTGTAAATTAGAAATTGTACACTTGTTTAGGAAACTGGCAACAGAATCAGGTTCCGGAGTAGTTAAGACTGTGGTCATGTTGTTACCAGCACATGGCTTTAAAAAACAAGAACTACGAACTACAATAGAGAATTGTTCTCACTTTAGCAAGTTTTGGAGGTATGTGAATGCTAATTTATCATCATATGCAGCTGTTAGTCAATGATTCTTTTAGTGGAAATACTGTCTCCTGTTTCTGTTCTATACTGGATTGATACTTAGATTTTGCTATTTATGGTCAGAGCTTAATTTTTTTCTCAACACAAGAACACTTCAATTGATCTTACAAACAAAACAGATATGCATATCATGCTACATATTATCCTTTGAAACCCAGCATATCATCAAATTCATTATCTTAGTTTCTTGTCCTTTTGGCAACTCAATTCACATTTGTGGCATAATTTGTAAGCGGCCATATATTTCCAATATCGACCATGTAGTCTTTTTTTCTCTACTTTTATTGAGAGTAATGTTTTATGCACTCATATTGAGGGCATTATTGTAAAGTTACGAGGATGTGTTTTAAGAATACAAAGGGAACCAGCATTTGGGACGTCTGAAAATCAGGTAGGGATTGGGATGGAAGGTGTATGTAGCCACTAGTAATTCCAATATTTTGAGACATTACCAGACATTGGAGGTGTGTTTTGTGGAACCTCAAGTCAATAATTTCAGGCATAATTTGATTAGTAGGTGTCAAGCCTGATAATCTTCACCTCATAATCTGATAATTCTCCTTTAACTATCTATGTAGAAAAACAGAATCATAATTCATCCTGCTATTGCATCACATACTGAGTTAAAACTATTTGGTCTTGAAACACCTTCAAAAAAAGTCTTTGTACAGGCTACTGTTCCTTGTGAGATGCTATGGACAGTGTGGAAAAATTGAATCTGTTTTAATCTTATGGTATTATTAGAAATAGCCGTAGGAAAATAAGAACAAATAAATCTATGGTTGATGCTCTGTGGCATGTAGAGAATGATTGCACCACGTTCCAAAAAAAATTATTATTTTTTTTATATATTTTGACATGTTCCTAAAAAATTCATTTTTTTTATATATTTTGAATCGTTTTAATATGCTTATCTTAAAAATAATTTTTTTAAAATTAAAACACATTATTTTATTACATTTCAGCACAAAAAATACTTTAAAAAGCAACTGCAATCATACTCTAAAATAAGCATATAGTAACTTGTCATGCTTCTTTTTTATTTTCAAAAGTTTGCTATATGTTATGTTAAAATCCCAAGTACAAGAACATGCATTTATTAAATGTTGAGTGACACGATCAAAAGATTGATGTCTTCTTCCAAATACAAAAATGTTGATATAACAAATAATCTGATAAGACCGGGGTCGAATTACTAAGAGATTAATTATATAAATTATAAATAACAATAATACAATAACAATAGTAGTAGTGACAATAATAATAATTATTATAATTATAATAATAATACTAGCAATAATAATAATAGTAAAAGTAAAAGAAGAAGAACTTGTTGATAAGAACTTTGAGATGGAAGATTAAGATAAGGACTAAATAATGATAATAATAAATGTCAAGGTTAGAGGATTCACTAATAGTATGTCAAACAAATATAGTATAAACTTTTATTATTCAATTGGAAATTACACACAAATAAGGTTTCAACCAGAATATAAATTATTAATATGATTATATTAGTTATCTTATTCAATTAATGCTAATATTTGTAAATATTGTCAGATATTTATAATTATAACTGGAGTTAATAATAAATCAAATTCTTTTTATAGCACAAGTGTAAGTTATACCATACGATTGAGCTATGAAAGTGTCAAGTATTTATTGTCCCAAGTGTTATACAATATAAATCTAGATTTATCATTTAATAAGCAAAGTATTAAAAATAAATAAGATAATAAATACAAAAAATATTATGATCAAACATTAAAGTTTATGTTGAGTTTTATACTATACTTATTATTACACTATTAGTGTAATTTTTTCACTTTAATATAATGAACTTAGCTGAAAATAATAAATAAAAATAAATAAAAAAATAAGAATATAAATAAGATAAAAGTTAACTAAGTAAAAAAAAGAAAATGAAAAGTATAAATTTGATATTAATAAAAGCAAAACTTAAGTAATAGAGAGAGAAAGCAAGATCATGATCTTGATCTGGAAACTAAGATATCTAAATGCCTAAATGCATGGCAAATGCCTTCTTTTATATGCCAAAATTAAAAACTATTGATTTGATGACTAATTGATGAATGAGTGTCTAACTCTTAACTTGGTGACAATTTTTATAATCTATTGTCTGAATAACACATCCTTGATAATATCAAAATTAAAACCACTTGTACTATGAAAGTTCTAGGAAATTATTTCAGTTTTCTAGAGAAAAAAATTGAGGTCATTTGGATTTTTAAAATTCAAGATATGGGTTGAATAGTGAACGGTGTCTGGGTTGCAGGACATATTTGGATTTCTTTATTGTTGCTATAATTTGGATTTGAAAACGGTCTTTTTAAAACTAAACTTTCACATGAAAGTTGTAGGCTTATATCTTATCTTTTTATTCATGTAAAGTAGATCTAAATACAAGATCTACAACTCTAGATATGATCTAGTTACTGAATAGTATTCTGATTTGGACTGCACGGGCATCTCTTTTCTAAGTTTGGTCATCTTTTTGTCCTTTCAATTTCAGAACTAAAACTCATCAATCAATCCTTTTATGTATGTGATAGGCCTGCATTTAAGATGAATATTTATCACAAATTAAAGGTACATTATATTATTAGATATGTTATTATAAAACATATTTTAGTTAAGAAGTTATTGATACTTCAAATGCAAAATGATGATATAAAACCTCAATAAAAATACATTTTTAAGTACTAATCACACCCCCCAACCAGCTTATTACTAGTCTCTAGTAATCAAAACATTAAAATATTAAAATAGAAAAATAATTTGTAAATTCCATAAAGTAAGGTATTTCATCATTCAACTTTCATTAATCTATCAAGATGAACAAATTCTCATTAAATTTATATATATGCTCAATACCTTTTAAACAAGATATTAATAACTTTTCTTTTATACTCAATATATCAACACATAGTTATGGGGCTTAAAAGAAAACAAAATTTTTGTTCTAATGTTTAAGGCTAACTTTCTTAGGTTGAGATTTTTTTTAAATATATATACATGTAACTTAAAACACAATGTATCTTTAACCCATGTAATAAGCTTTCAGCTAATGACCCCCAAACCAGTTGGTCTTAGGGCATTGGGTGTTGAAACATCTCTATAAACTTAGTAACTCGGGTTACAGATATTGATATGTAGATAGTGCAATGTTTGATTCCCTTTAGCTTTTCTCATTTACCATAATAAGTGTTGGACTAATAGCTCTAAAGTCAGTTGATTTTAGGTTATTAGGTGTTAAAACACCCCTTTAGACTTAATTGCTTAGATTAAGCAGGTTACGAAACCAAACTTATCTATATTTTTATTATCATTATTTTTTTTCTCTTTTTTTTGTTTTTTTTTAAATTATATACAGTTCCTTTCTCTTAGTTGTTATCTTTAACAAAAAAAATATAAATAATATAATAATCCAATGTGCTATCCATAATCATATGTTAAAGTATGTGTGTAAAAATTAAGGTTTAAGAATACATGTTAAATGAGTATATAAGTAGAATTAAGTAATAACAAAGCGAGAGATTGTAAACTTGAATATTTCAAGAAGTATTATGATAGTCTTATTAAGAATAGTATTATGATAGCCTTACTAAGATGCGTCTTAAGAATCACTTTTACAAAAAAACTCATTTACTCTACCATCCTAGTAACAACATTTTTGCACATGTTTTATGAAATAAAAAACACAATTAATTAATTTTTTTATCAACTACTACCGTTTCCCCTTAACTAAAAGGAGATATTGTCCTCAATGTCCTAAGGTAGAAAGATAGAATATAGAAAATATCACCTGAAGTAACGAACACTAACAAACTTGAAACACACTTAAGTAAATATAAGAAATAACAAAACACAATAATAAATTAAAAGACACAAAGATTAACTAATGAAGACTCAAATCCAATATATGTTTTTTACAGCTTTTCTTAGATAATCAATTTATACGACTCATATAGGGATCAATTACAAAAATAAAAGGTTGTAGTTGGTCAATCAATTATTCAGCAGTAACAGTATAAATTATGATTTGTCATGTTGAAAATGTTAGAAATTCTTATTCTGTAACATGATCAAGAAATGACAACAACTTACATAATAACTATTAATATTTAACAAACCTATGAGTCTATGATGAATGTGCAGTTGGGCTCAAGAGAAAATATGAAAAATCATTTTCAATGTGCCTAGACCACTTAGTAAGGTAATGAAGGCATCAACATGGTTAAACATTGCATTCATTCGAACAGATATTGTGGAGACTTGTAGTTCCTCTTCAATTGTTTTTTCAATAATATCCCCTTGTGTTAAAGCTTTGAGGATGATCCCCAAAACTTGATTACCTCCTAAAACTGCAACCATTGACACACCTTCCATTAACCCAAGACTACCTCTCTCATATACTAAATGAATCCTTTCTTAGCTAGCACCCGACTAAGATGATTTGCTGATTCTAAAATCTTCTTTTCTTTTCCAAAACTAGATCCATAAAAAACACAAACATTTCTTATATGATGATGAGGAACTTGCCATTTTTACACACTTCTATATTTGTTGAATGTATAGGTTGAGCAGAAATGAAATGAGGGAAGAAAGAATTTTATAGATGAGAAATTAAAAAGGCAATCATACCACTTATATCTAGGTGATTAGTACTTAAAAGTGCATTTTTATCAAGATTTTATATCATCATTTTACACTTGAAGTATCAATAACTCCTTAACTAAAACATGTTTTATAATAACATATATAATAATATAAGATACCTTCAATTTTTAATAAATATTCATTTTAAATACAAGCCTATCATATAAATGAAAGGATTGATTGATGATTTTAAGAATTGAAATTGAAAGGACAAAGAGATGGCTAAACTTAGAAAAGAGATGTTGGGGCAGTCCAAATTATAACACTGTTTGGTAATTGGGTTATATTTGGAGCTGTAGATCTCAGATTTAGGTCTACTTTATATGGATGGAAAGGTAAGACATAGGCCTACAACTTTCATATCGAATGTAAGATTTAAAAAAGGTCATTTTCAAGTTCAAATTGTAGCAATAACAAAGAAGTCTAAATCTATCTTATAACTCATGCACTGTTAAGTGTTTGACCCATATCTGGAGTTTTAAAAGTCCAAATGACCTCCAATTTTTTTCTTCAAAAATTAAGATAATTTCCTAGAACTTTTATATTTTCGAGTGGTTCCAATTCTGACATTGTTAATAATGTTTTGGGTAGATAAGAGAAGATAATGATTGTCATCAAGTCAAGAGTTGGCCACCCACTCATCAATTAATCATCAAATCAATATTTTCCAGTTTGGCCTATAAAAGGAGGCATTTGCTATGTATTTAGGCATCTTGGTTTCCAGATCAATATTATGCTCTTGCTTTCTCTCTTTGTATTTTTTGTATTGCTTATGTTTTGCTTTTATTAATATCAAGTTTATGCCTTTCATTTCCTTTTCTTTACTTAGTTAACTTTTATCTTATTTATGTTTTTATTTTGTTGATTTATTTTTTTCATTATGTTTAGCTAAGTTTATTATGTCAAGATGAAAAGTTTACACTAATGGTGTAAAAATAAGTATAATGTAAACTTAATATGGACTTTAATGTTTGATACTAACATGTTTTGTATTTGTTGTCTTGTTTACTTTTTAATACTTTATTTGTTAAATGTCTAATCTAGATTTATATTGTATAACACTTGGTACAACAAATGCTTGACACTTTCATAGCTCATACTGTATGGTATAACCGATACCTGAGCTGTGAAAAGAACTTGATTTGTTATTAACATAAGTTATAATTATGAATGCCTGATGAGATTTATAAGTATTAACATTAATTAAATAAGATGACTAATGTAATCATGTTAATAATTTATAATCTGATTGGAATCTCTTTTATGTGTGGTTTTCAATTGAGTAATAAGAGTTTATACTATACTTATTTGACATACCATTAATGGATCCTTTAATTTTGATATTTATTATTATCATTGTTTAATCCTTATGTTAATCTTCTATCTCAAAGTTCTAATCAACTTATTCTTCTTCTATTATTATTATTATTGTTATTGTTACTACTACTACTATTACTATTACTATTACTACTACTTCGACACTCTTACATTTGGGTGAAGACATCAATCTTTTAGTCGTGTCAGTAGGACAGCTGGAGTCTCATACAATTTCTCTTTATTTATTTATTTTTGAAAAAACATGTGTATCTATAAGTAGTTGTGATTATGGCTCACATCTTCCTTTGGTTTTACGTCTAAGAATGACTTAAACATCCTTTATGCGTCACCGATAGGTTTCCTATTCAGTTTTCTTAAAAACTGGCGAACAGGGTCCTTTTTAGTCAGATTTACTATATTAAGTTGATCATGTTCTTTATGAAAATGAGGCTATAAATCATGAATTGCACTGTGCCTCCACTAGGATACATCTCAATAGTTAATAGAAGATTATCTAAAGACTCCTTACTCTTGCCATCTTTAATGAATTGTATTTTATCTTCACGGTTTATAGATATCATTCCTAAAAAACGACATTGTGCATTATAAATTCATCTGGCACATCGATGATGGACTTTTTGTTGTTTTGCACAATGTTTCTTTGTAAAAGTACTTTTACATGTTCTAGACATATGTGAAATAAAAGAATTAGAGGACTCACCTGAAAAATGCACATTTGCTTCAATTAACCATTGAATGTCTTCAGGAATTCTATGATTCATTAACAACCTCAATCTTGCACATCTAGCATAGTAAATTTATGTAATCGTATTCTGAAGTTGAGTGGAAAAATACTTTTTTAATTTTTCAATAGTGGTGTCCATTTTCAAATGAGAATTGGAAGAGAGATTCAAAGAATTGCATAAATATACACACAAATATTAGTTATTATAGGAAACTAAAAGAACCAACTTAAGTAATGGAGTACTGTTGTCTGTCATTTGACCGAGGTAAGAGAAACTAATAAAAATCACTAAAAAAGAAATACAAAAACAATTTGAGAAAAAAAAGTCAATCTTTATATATAGGATCACTTAATTCAATAGAGTCATTTTCAACTGAAAAATTATCAAAGTAAACTTTCAAAACAATGTCCCTTTATCTTGAAAACATTGTTATTCTTTGGATTCTCGATATTACAGGCCCCATATGGATACACATGTTTCATAATAAAAGGATTGCTCCATCTTAATCTTAGTTTTTCAGGAAATAAATGGAGTTGAGAATTATAAAGCAAGACTTTTTAACTAACATTGAATGTTTTTCTCAGTATTTTCTTGTCATGAAACTCTTTGATTATTGCTTAATGAATTCTTGAATTTTTATATGTATAATTTCTTATTTCCTCAAGCTTATTTATTTATAATTATCACAGTTGACTAACATTATCAAGATTTGAACTGAAAACTTTAATAGCCCAATAAGCTTTATATTCATGTTCTACAAGCAAGTGACAAGGTTTTCCATAGACTAGTCTATAAGGTGACATATTTAATGATGTTTATAAGCAGATCAATAAGCCCAAAGTGTATCATTAAGTCTTAAAGATTAGTTTTTCATATTAGTGTTCACTTTTTTCTCCAAAATCTGTTTAATCTCTCTATTAGTAAGCTCTACTTGTCCACTTATTTGAGGGTGATAAGGGGTGAGAACTTTATGTGTGATTTCATATTTCTTCATTAAAGACTCATATAGCTTGTTGCAGAAATATGTTCCACCATCACTTATCTGGCTCGAAGGATTCCAAATTGATTCAAAATATTTTCTTTCAAAAACTTCATCAATGTTTTGTAATCATTATTTCGACTTAGAATTGCCTCTATTCATTTTGAAACATAATCCACTACGACTAATATGCATAAGAAACTAAATGATGGAGGGAATGGACCCATGAAATCTATACCCCAGTAGTCAAAGTTCTTAATGACAAGAATAGAATTTAAAGGCATCATGTGATGTTTTGAAATAGATCCTAACTTTTGACAATTCTTACAAGTTTTGCAGAATGAATCTGAGTACTTGAATATAATGGATTAATAAAATTTATTTTGTAAAATTTTTGCAGTTGTCTTTCTTGATGAGAAATGGCTCTTAGATGTTTTAGAATGACAAAATTTAATGACATTATTTACCTTATTGTCAGGAATGCATCTTTAAAATATTTGATCAGGATAATATTTGAATAAATAGGTGTCATCCCAATAAAAGTTATTCACTTCATTTAAGAACTTTCTTTTATCTTGGGTACTCCAATGAGTTGGTAATTGTTCTAAAACAAGAAAATTGACAATATTAGCAAAGAAATGCATTATAGAGATAAAAAGTAAAGATTTATCAGGAAAGTAGTCATCGATTGGTGTAATGTCAATTTTCAAATATGTTTTCAATCTTAACAAATGATCTGTGACAACATTTTATGTGTTTTTCTTATCTTTGATTATGATATCAAATTCTTAAAGTAACAAAATCTACCACACCAATCTAGCCTTAAAAACTTTATTATAAAGAAGATATTTCAATGTTACATGATCATTAAAAACAATAACATGTGAGCCAACAAGATAAGATCTAAAATTTTCACATGCAAATACTACTACAAGTAATTCTTTTTCAGGGGTGAAGTAATTCATATAAGCACTATTTAAAATTTTACTTGCATAGTAAATCACATAAGGTTTCTTATATTTTCTTTATCCTAAAACAGCACTTACAACAATACACTAGCATCACACATTATTTTAAAAGGTAATAACCAATCGGGAGGTTAAATGACAGGAGTAGAAGTAAGCAAGTTTTTAAATTTAGCAAAGACTTCTTCACAGTATTCAGTCCATTAAAAAATATTTTTTTTTTTAAGGTTACATAAGAGCTTATATATTACACTAAAATCTTTGATGAACCTTCTATAAAAATCAGCATGTCCTAAGAATGATCTAACATCTTTAATAGATTTTTGTGTTGGCAAGTTAGCAATTAACTCGATTTTTGATTTATTAACCTCAATTTCTTTTGATGAAACAATGTAACCAAGTACAATGTCGATTGCTATCATAAAGTAACATTTTTTTTTCTTCAATTTATTACAAGATTCTTCTCTTCACACCTACTTGAAACATTTCTAAGTTAGTCAAATAATCATCAAATATATTAAAAAAAATAGAAAAATTATCTATAAATATCTCAAGAAAATATTTAACCATATCACTTAATATACTGAGCATGCATATTTGAAATGTGGCTGGTGCATTATATAATCCAAAAGGCATCCTTTGATATACAAAAGTACCAAATAGACATGTGAAAATAGTTTTTTCTTGATCTTTCAATGCAATTTCAATTTGATTGTAACTTAAATAGCCATCCAGGAAGCAATAAAATTCATGACTTGTAACTCTTTCTAGGATTTGATCCATGAAAAGCAAAGGAAACTAATTTTTTTAGTTATTGAATTAAGTTTTCTATAGTCAATGCACATGTGCCAACTAGTAATTGTCCTAGTGGGATTAACTTGTTCTCATTTGTTATCACAGTGACTCCAGACTTCTTAGGTGCAACTTGGGTAGAACTTCCCATTTGCTATCAGAAATAGAATAAATAATTCCATTATCTAAAAGTTTAATGACTTTATTTTTCACTACTTCTTTCATATTAGGATTAAACCCTCATTGTATTTCTCTAAATGATTTAGCATTTTTCTCCAAATAAATTATGTGTGTGCAAATCAAAGAACTAATTTCTTTTATGTTAACTATGGTCCATCCTAATGTATTTTTGTGTATTTTCAGAGTTTGTAATAACTTACCTTCTTGATGTGTATTAAATTTGAAAGAGATTATTATCGGAAAAGTTTTATTTTCTCTCAAAAATGAGTATTTGAGATTAAATGGTAACGACTTCAAATCAGGTTTGGGTGGTTGAACACTTGAAGGTAAGATCATTGTTTAATCCTTACATTAATAATCTATCTCAAAATTCTCATCATCTTCTTCTTCTCCTCCTTCTTTTTCTTTATTATTATTATTACTGCTACTACTGCTGCTACTACTGCTATATTTATTATTATTATTATTATTATTATTATTGTTGTTGTTGTTGTTGTTGTTGTTGTTGTTGTTTATAATTGTTATTTATAATTTGTACAATTAACCTCCATGTGGTTCGATCTTGGTCTTGCTGGGTTATTTATTACTTTGTCACTCCTGCACTTAGAAGAAGAAATCAATCTTTTAGTCATGTCAGTCAACTTAAGGGAGGACTGTTTTGTAAAATAGAAACTAGAGTTTCTTAGCATATAAAAAAAAAAGAGAAGGGAGAGAGGGAAAAAAAAAGGTAGCAGCCAAAAGTGAAGAAACACAAACTCTCCCTTCTACAAACTAGAAATATTTTTTTCTTATATCTTTAAGAGTAGTTGTTCCATAAATATTAAGGCTAAGCTTGTTTTCTTGGTTACAATGACACAACAAACCTTCAGATTTTAAAAACCATGAGATTTATTCTTCTTTTTATTTTTAGTTTATATTATGAATGAGTATGATTGTTTTTGTATACATATGTTCTATAATTGTTGTTGATAATTGTTATAGCAGAACTCTAAGTTATTATTATGAATAATTTATTACTAAGTTTGATGTCAAAATCAGAGTTATGATATATGAACTTGTGAAGCAACTAATCTTGATAATTATGGTGGAACTACATTATTAAACTTAGAAAGAACACTCAAATATCTAGCTCCTAGAACTGCCATTGAACTAAATCATTAACATAGACATTGTGATTGTTTGTTGGTTAGGGTTAATTATACGGTGAATCCGTTAATTAACTAATGTTAAGAAAAGATAAAAATTCAAAATATAAATTGTAGTTTTGTTTCAAGGATTGGTTCTAATTTCTATTAGTGGATATGTGCATGTGATCAAGGTTTGTTTTCTTGATAAATTTCGATTTCAATTGATTTTGTTTGCTAGTTTAATTTCTTTTATATTTTAGATCATCATAAATTAAAACCCTCCTAAATTGCATAATATATAGCATAAAAATCTAAACAAAATCTTCCTCATAGGATTGACCCCTTGCTTGTTGTATACTATCTTGTGTGTTGTGTTTTAAGCTAGGGTAATTAATTTATGTAACCACAACATTGCAATAGCTCCCTTTGATTCTCTTTTTAACTACTCTTATAGGAGACTAATGGTGTTGTAAAAACTAATAATGTTGTGAAGACTTTGTTCATGCATGAAAACAAGGGTGTCTTAATCTAATCACACTAGCTTTTTTTACATTGATGTAGTTTTTCATTGCATGTTTGATGCTATAGAGATTCTTGTTATAAAGAGTGTACAACTTTCTTCATAAGAAATAGTTTTAGACTCAATTATTCAAAGCTTCTTCGCTGAACCTTTAGAGATAAGCATTGGTACTCTTGTCTTCTTATTGTGTAATGGTCAAAAGTTTTTTTATACTTTTTTTGGTTGGAATACTTGTGCCAAAATGAAAGATGAGTTTGAGAATGATATCATGAAAGTGAAGAATAAAGCCAAACTCAAGATTATGGTACCATACTCATACCTATGTTTTATTGAAGAAACTTTGCATATAACATTACTTTCTTGTGTAACAAGCTCTATAATGCTTTTTATATTTTGTATATGTTCTCAAAGGCCTATAAGTCTTTCACAGTTTCTAGGATGGCCTTTACAAATACATGGTATTTAGAAAGTCAAGTGTGTAATAGAGAGTCGAGTATACAATATTATGTGACAAAGTGGGTATTCTCTCATTTAATGAGGGATGTGTTCGTGCTTGTAAACTCAGAGAGTCATAAAACTTATCATATACCTTTCTCCTTTTATAGTGTGTGAGTGAGATTTGAATAGTGATTGATAATGATTGAATTGTTTTAAACATTTGATGTGAGAATAATCTTTATTGCTCTTTCTAAGTGTAAAAGAAGGAGCATTACTTGTTTTCTTGTCATTATGTCCTGTTTGTTCAAGAAATTAGAGTTGTCATTGCATACTTAGTTGTGCTTGTTGTTATGTAAAAGGATAAGTATAAAGATATGGTTGCATTGTCATGATAAAATTGTTAAGTATCTATATCTGATGAGAGAGTTGTTGGAGACATGGTGAGCTAGAGTCTCTAAAATAGGGAGATCAGTTATTTTTTCTTCCTTATCCTAGATTTTTTCAACCATGAAAAGTGTTTTTGGTAATAAGATGAGAAATAAGAGTGAACTAACTTTTTATTTAGTTTTCTATAAATGAAACCACTAATGAACTCGAGGAAAACTTTACATAGAAATTAAGTTTTTCATGGTTTGCGAGACTTTAAGCTCATCCTTTAAGTATATATATGGTAGTTCGATCATTTGATGCAAAGAAAAACCTTTTTCTAATCGTTAGAAGAGGATGAAAAAAGTTCTTAGTCTAGAAGTGTAATATCTTAGTGCTATTGGATCACTCATGTATCTTTCAAATTATATAAGACTCGATACAGTTTTTGCTGTTAATTTATTGGTAAGATATAGTTATATTCCCATAAAAGATGCTAAAATAGGGTCAAACATATATTCCACTATCTCCACGAAACAACTAAAATAAGGTTATTTTATAGTGGACCAAATTTACAATTGATTGGATATGCAGATATAGTTTATCTGTTTGATCCCCACAAAGAGAGATCATAAACAAATTATTCGTTTTATATGGAGGTACTGCAATTTCTTGGAGATCTGTCAAACAAATATTAGTAGCTACTTCATCAAATCGTTAATAAATTGTTGCAATTCATAAAGCAAATCAAGAATGTATAAGACTTATGATGGCTACTTCATCAAATCGTTAATAAATTATTGCTTTATTTTAATGAGATATGCTTTATTTTATCTTCTTTAAGTATAAACCATCTAGGTGGTGGCCAAGTGGTAAGGACTTGGGATCAAGGGGTTTGCTCCCTCTGTGGTCTCAGGTTCGAGTCCTTGGTTGCTCATATGATGGCCACTGGAGGCTTACATGGTCGTTAACTTCAAGGCCCGTGGGATTAGTCATGGTGCGCGCAAGCTGACCCGGACACCCACGTTAATCTAAAAAAAAAAAAGAATGTATAAGACTAATGTCAATTATTCAGCTCATAAAAGAAAAATACAGACTGTCAACCATTAAAGATGCTCCCACAATATCGTTTGAAGATAATGTTGTCTACATCAACCATTAAAGATAGTCCCACAATATTGTTTAAAGATAATGTTATCTACATCACTCAGCTTTAAAGAGCTTATATTAAAAAAGATAAAATAAAGCATATCTCATTAAAATTCTTATATACTCACGAGCTTCAATAGAAGAGAAAATTGACATCAAGCAAATCAGGTTAAGTGATAATTTATCAGACTTATTTACAAAGTCTTTACCAACCTCAACTTTCAAGAACCTTATTCATAATATTGGAATGCGTCATCTTAAATATTTATCATAAAACATGTAATTTTTTAGGTGAAGTCAATGTAAATTGTACTTTTTTTTCTTCACTTAGGTTTTTTTTTTCACATTAAGTTTTTCTTTGCAAGGTTTTAATAAGACAATTTGGAATTTTATTTTTGAATTCTAAAGTATTTAAATATGGAATTTGAAATATCTATATAAAACCTTTTATTGAATTGAATCTTGCAGTATTAATATAAAACCTACTATTGAATTATAAAGTGTTTAGAAATCAATGTTGTATTCCTTTTCCTTTGCTTAGGTTTTTTTTTTTTGGGTTTTACATTCTAAAGTTTTAATAAGACATATTTTTAGTATATTGTTATTCAAGAAAAAATGTTATAAAAATTATATATATTAAATTTTTATTAGAATTTCTTAGACTTCATAACTTTTATGTTTAGTCTCTTAGTTTTCCATGACACATGATTTCCTATAACTTTTATGTTTAATCTCTTAGTTTTTCATGACACATGGTTTCCTAGTATCCTTTAATATTCTCATTTTTTTTCTTTTATAAATTACATTTTCTTCTTCTATAAATTGATTAACTGTATTATATTCTAAGCATTGAGAAAAATATATAAGAAAAGGTATGAATTTTTTTTTCAAGTTTTATTTTAAATATGCATGTTTTTACTATTTTTTATTTTTTTAACAAAAAGTATTTAATAGTTAAGTTTTTGATATGTTAGAAAAAATTAATTCCAACAACCGACAAGCACAAGGAACATTAGCTTACAAGTTTATTATATAAAATGAGCTCCTATTTGTTTGATTAAAATATTAACACGGTTATTAATATAAAATTTAAAAGAAATATATGATTTATTTTATTTAATGGATAAAAATTAAAAATTACCTCACCTAAGCAAACTTCTTTTGATTAGTTTGGTTGGTGGCTTTACCACATAGTCGAAGGTCTTTTTTATTTTTTTAAAGTCATCTTAACAATTTATTGTAAAAATTAGAATTAAAGTGTTCAAATTAAATATTCACTCTCTAAATAATAGGTTTTTTAAAACAAAAATTATTTTTCAATGTATGGTATCATCATCTTTGCTATGGTTGGTTTAATGATGATAGACTTTGGAATTAAATAAACTTTATATGATATGATGATGAATTTTTGGGATATGTTTTTTAAGTTTGAGGATAATTTATATAAAAATTATTCGTTTAATCAAGAATGGATTTTTTCTTTCTTATTTAAATTTTAAAATTACTATTTATTAGATTTAATTATAAATCAACATGTGTCAAGTATTTATTGAATTGTTTTTGTTAACTAACTTTCATTTTGACCGTAAGTGAACCAAACATGGATATTAAATAGCTAATATAACATACACTAGATACTTGACCCGTGTTTTATCCTAAATCAAATATTTTTTTTAAAATAAAAAATTATATATATATAGGTTTTTTCAACATATTTTTGTATTTTATTTTTTTAAGTCAAAATTAAAAACTTATATATACATGTAGTCAAATAAATCAAAAACTATATGTTAATAAATAAAATAAATAAATAAAATTAAGAGATATATACATAAATTAAGATATTTAATCTCACAGTATGAGACATTTATTTGGTTTTGTTAGCTAAATTGTTTTATTAAAATAATATTTTTACTCAAGCAATTGATAATAGAAATAGATATAAATTAAATTGATTGAGTAATAAAAAGGGAAAAAAACACTACATAAGGCTATATATATTAGAAATATTATAGGAAAATAATTTTATTTTATTTTTGAAAAATAAATTTCATCTATACAAAAGATTAAAAAAACTATAGATGAATCATAAAAAAATCTTTTTAAAAAAATAATTGTCCTTTCAAAAATGTTCTCTAAACAAAATGAAAAAGAAGAGTATTAATCTAAATGTAAATAAATTTAATTAGAGAAAAAAATATAAAAAAATCATTAATTTTAAAAAAGAATTAGAAAAAAATATTTAAAAAAAAAGATAAAGAAAAGGTTAGGTGTTGCTAAACTTGACCCATACTATTAAGGCCCACGTGCAAGCTTGAGCATTTAAACTCTTAATTTTTTTTTGTTGCAATTTAGATAGATAACATATCTTATTCATTTTTTTAAAAAAAATCAAATAATATATCATTTGATATGTCTAAACATATGTTTTTTAATTCAAAAACCGGATTTTCAATCCATTTTTTACCCCAAATAGCTTTGAAACAATTATAAATCTATTCATGACCTAAAAAAACCCAAACAATCATGGTTAAAAACAAAATCAATCTAAAACCAAAAATTATTTTCATGAACTTTAAAAGTAAATAAAAAAAACATTTAATATGAACTCCCCATATCAAATGGAACCAATTAACATAAATATCAACTATTTTAGTAATATAAATCTCTATCAATGATATTTTTCTCTCTCTATCATCAGAATTTGAAAACCTCTCTCTCCTCTCTCAACCAAGAGCTTTCAAAAAAATTAAATCTTTTTTATTAAAATTGAATTTGAAAAGAAGCCGAGGCACCAAAATCATATGATTTGCATGATTTTAAAAGTTAGAAAACCAAAGTGTATAATATCATCCATGTTTTGAGTCTTTTTCATTTTAGTCTCTATTCTTTCAATCTCACACTTGACTAAAAAATCAAAAGCAATTAGCTTGAATTAAGATTAAATTACCTGAAATAAAATTCTAAGGACCAAAATGAATTGTGAAAAATTGAACAAGGCCATTCATAGTGATTTGTGTGTGCCTGAATAACTCTAGCATATACAGTGTGTGTGCCTGAATATTCCACACGTTTTAATATTTAGTATAATATAAACCCTATCAATATGAAAAATAGTGGAGGGTTTCAATGAAATGAATTGGAAGAATTTAGAGACGACATGGCGGGTAAAAATCTTGTGAAAATGCATGGTTTCCCTTTTGCTTGGAAGGTTTAAGAAGACTTCATTGGTGCATATCTCATTCAACAGAGGCAGTCGCATTTATTCAAGAAATTGGCAAGTTTAACGCTTCTATTTTGTTCACTAAATGGAAGAGGACCTATGCAGAGGCTAGTGTTAGCCCCTAATGTTTAAAACATTCAAAAATTATCCAGAGGAAGAAATGGGACCTTAATAACCCTATAGCGATAGGCTCAAACATCTTGCAATTTGCAACTCTCAAATGATTAACAAGCATATCCTATGCTTAGCCTTTGCAATTTGAATTGCTCATGTCAACGTTTCACAGAACCTGTCTCAAGAGGAAGATCTAATGGTTAAAACTGAAAATTTCCACTTGGAGGTCTCAGGTTCAATTGTTCATATCTGAAAATGGTGGAATGAGATTAAAAAATGTAGAAAAAAGATATACCAATGTGTAGGTTCAATTGTTCATTTCCTCATTGCCCTTGAATCAATGCAAGTGAATATGCTATAAAATACAACGTAAATTTCACACACCATATCAAAATTTGGTGAATCTCTCACAAATACTATTTAGTCATGATAATTAGAGCTCATAAAACCTTCTCCAAATGAAAACCCTTTTTTCAAAAAATATAAAGAATCGACCTGTTCTATTCTTGAAGCTAATTTAGGAAAAAAGTCACTCATTTGATTCCTAGTTAGCAATTTGAAACCTTGATGAAAGCCATGCCCTGTTCTTTCTCCCGTGCTCTCTAAAACGCTGACCATGTGAACTATATATTGAGCTAGCGAAGCCATACTGAATGTTAGCAGAGACTCACGTTATCTTGTCACTTGTACAGGACACACTGATCTGATAGCCTTGAGGAAGAAGCCCCAATTTGGACTTCTTTGAGAGATAGCTCGTTGACCAAATGGGTGGTGTTCTACAAATTCCTGCACATTATCAGCTGCTGCCAATTCTTCCAGATAAACCCTTAGATCACCTCCAGCACCTGCCATGAATTGGATTCCGTTCTTAATCATTTTCCTAGTGTTCTGCAGCTTACATATATGATAAACTTCACATTTCCATTTTCATAAATGAATTTCCGGCTAAGCTAAAGACATTTAAAGAAGATTACGCAATTCACAAAGGGCACAAGTAGCATGGTCCAAGCGAGGATATCTGCTGGGTCTCCAGTATGAGCCTCATCCAACATAAATCAGAAACAACAGTTGAAGAACATTTGCATGGCACTGCGTCAAAAAGTTAACTTACCTAGAGAATTATCATTGCTGTTCTGAAACTGGTACGGATAAGGGAAGATTGCAGTGTGTGCCTACAATTTAAGTCCAATAAAGCATTAGATCATCTGATTGAAAAACTGTAAGAAAAATAAGATAACCAGCCTAAAAGAAGATAATATAATTACATATACTTACAGGATTAAGCAAGGCTTTGTAAGGAGAATCATCCAATAACATAGTATTTGATTCACTATAATCTCCCTTCTCCCATGGAAGTTCAGAATCGTCTTTTTCCCAAATTCTCCTCAGTTCCTTAAAAACCAAGGGTTTATGCTTGTTTTCTAGAGTACAGAACTGTGTTGCAGTGCATTTGGATAGATCCTAAAAGAAATGAGAGTGAGCATCTTAAGAATCCGTGTACGTGTAGACTGTACGGTGACTTTGAAAGGATACAATAACTAATTGAGTATAAATTTCTGCTACTCATCCCTATCCTACGATATTCTGCAGAATCATACCCACCTAAGGAAACTAGAAAACATTCAAGTCATCCAATGATAAGAATGTTTTCCAGTTGTCTATTTAAAAAACCATACACTTTAGACTTTGACAAGCTCATACATGCTGGTAAGACTAGTTCATTAGAAAAGGAAGCTAAAATATATTTTATTTTTTTTGAAAAAAAAGGAGCTTGAAACAGGGAGGTGGAAACAAATTTGCTAATGCAAGAATCAAACTTGCATATTGTCTTCCAGACTTTACGGAAAAGCCCGAACAAAAAGGAAATACAAGACTTGAAAAAGTGCTTACCCAACAAAACAGCAACTTTTTCTTCATATCTCCCATCACAAACTCAACCACTCTATCAACATTCTTCCTACAAAAAATCAAGATGTCTAGTGGTCAACTGTAGCTCACAAAAAAAATTCCTAGTGTACTAAGGAAAAAAAAATGTTTATCTTATGAGCAAAATAAATAAATATAAAAAATAAAAAATGATTCCACATTAAAAAGAGATTCAATTAGAATAAGAAGTAGGTAAAAGAGTACCTAGTTCTAGAGGACCAAACGCCCACTTCAAATCTCTCAAAGCAGAACTTCAGAAAATCAAAGCAAAAGGGTCTTCTAAAAACTGATACAAGAAAGCAAGCCAATTAGATTTAATTAATTGGAGTGAAAAAGCATTCAAGTAACTGTTATTAAAGTTTCAAAAACTCACCTGCTTTTTTAGCAATCTTTATATCTGCTATATGGCCCTTTGGAGGAGGTGACACTATATCCACAAGCACCCCATTTATATCAAGAATAAGTAGTTTTTTCCTCACAAGACATATGGGTGTTATTTCGAGTAAGCAAGATAAACTCTCAGGGGGTACATTCTCTTTGCCACGAATAGCAAGAGAAGCAGAACATGTTTCACTATCCAGACGATTATTTCCCCTCCTGTTTCTTCGTCTTGATTTTGTTTTTTGCAAAGATGTTATGTTTGAAGCCTCCTTGGTTGTTTCCATGCCCTTGTTCACAAGTTTTGTTTCACCTTTATCTGATAAAAATACTTCTCTGTATGTTTCATCTGATAAACATACAGTTGACACACTATTCAAATTATAAGTGGTCAGCATGCCACCTTCCACCTGCAAATGAGCTGGATCACTATCCTGTTGATTATTTCTTCTCCTGTTTCTTCGTCTCGCTTTTCTTTTTTGCAAAGAAGGTACTTCTGGAGCCTCCTTGGTTGTTCCCATGCCCTTGTTCACAAGTTTTGTTTTACCACTATTTGATAACAAAGCAACTTCTCTGTTTGTTTCATGTGATGAACATAAAGTTGACGCATTATTCAAATTATTAGTACTTGGCATGCCACCATCCTCAGCCTGCTTATGAGCTGGATCACTATCCTGTTGATTATTTCTCCTCTTGCTTCTTTTTCTTGCTCTTCTTTTTCGCAAAGAAGGTGCTTCCAGAGACTCCTTGATTGTTTCCATGCCCTTGTTCACAAGTTTAGTTTCACCATTAGCTGATAAAAAAACTGCTTCTTTGTTTCTTTCATCAGATAAACATACAGTTGAGACATTATTCAAATTACAATTACTCAGCATGCCACCTTCCTCAGCCTGCATATGAGCTGGATCACTATCCTGTTGATTATTTCTCCTCTTGCTTCTTTTTCTAGCTTTTCTTTTTTGCAAGGACAGTACTTCTAGAGACTCCTTGATTGTTTCCATGCCCTTGTTCACAAGTTTTGTTTCACCATTATCTGATAGAAAAACTGCTTCTTTGTTTCTTTCATCTGATAAACATGCAGTTGAGACATTATTCAAATTATGAGTTATCAGCATGCCACCTTCATCAGCCTGCTTATGAGCTGGATCACTATCCTGTTGATTATTTCTCCTCTTGCTTCTTTTTCTTGCTTTTCTTTTTTGCAAAGAAGGTACTTCTAGAGACTCCCTGCTTGTTTCCATGCCCTTGTTCACAAGTTTTGTTTCACCATTATCTGATAAAAAAACTGCTTCTCTGTTTCTTTCATCTGATAAGCATACAGTTGAGACATTATTCAAATTATAAGTACTTGGTAAGCCACCTTCCGCAGCCTGTTTATGAGCTAGACCACTATCCTGTTGATTATTTCTCATCCTATTTCTTTGTCTCACTTTTCTTTTCCGTGAAGAGGGTACTTCTGGAGCTTCCTTGGTCATATCCATGTCCTTGTTGCCACTCTCAAAAATGGATGCTAACATGGAGGTTATCTTATATTTTGCTTTCAAAGATTAGATACAATTAGTATGTTAAAACCCTTGGTGTTTTCAAATAAAGATCGTTTTTCCACTATTTTCCTTAACTTTATTAGCTTCCCCGTATCCTATTTCTCCATGTATCACATCTCCTTTCATTAGATCCCTGCACGTGTGGAAATGGGATCTGAAGATGAGTTTGAAGTGAATTAAAGAAAAATTCCACTAATACACAATCATCGAGTATCTTTTAACAATTATTTGTATCTGATGTTTTATGGATTATTTCCTGTTTGTATGCTTTTGTAGTAGGGTGATCTACTTTGTGCCTTCAGCTAATGAAATCTCAACTATCAAAAAGAAAATATTGAGTGACTTGGATTCCTCATCATATGAATTAGAAAAGAACATTATACAGAATTCTGGATAACAAATAAATCAAGAAACAAATTCTTGAAATTGGAGTTTCAGCCATCAATCGTCCACCAAGTCTTCTACACGTGAGCCTAGAAGACATCCCTTCTAGAGGACTTACACTTGTCTAGCATCACCTATCACCAATCAAGTATATTATGTGGATTCTCAGTGTTTTGCACGAGTCAAACAAGATACTTAAGTGCACTTGAAAATTCTACCATTTATAGGAATACTGGATGCAAAACGTGAAGGAAAAAGGCAAAACAACATCCTTCCAGTACTTTAGTGAAGTGATCAAAGTTCCACTATTTTCCCTCTAATTATATGAGTTTAGACTACCTAATAGCTCCTCCAGTGATTAAGGCAAGCTCCACTCCAACTGTCTCCTACCCCACAAGGCAACACAAGCTAATTATCAAACATTGCTTATCAGGTTATCTTGAAACTTCCACAAAATCAGCAATACCACTACCAGGTGCTGTCATCCAGTAAATCAATTTACCTTCCTTCATCAAACATAATGCACATCAATACAACAATAACCAATTCTTTTACTTTGAATGCACTAGAATTCTGTATTAAAGAGGGGGATGAAGGAAGACAAGAATTAGATAAATGCAGACTCACATTATAACAAGCAAAATGTAAGACACGTAGATAGTGAAAAGCGAAAAGGTAAAATGGATTTGTTTTGTGTATCAAAGGATAATGGCTCTCCAATAATGTCAAGACTTTATATTCAACTATTCGATGACAGGGGATATTGTTCTAACAAAAAAAAAACACTCCAATGAAGATCGTTCAATTTTTTTAACAGAAAAGTCCAATAGAAAAGGCAAGTGGATTTTCATATTGCTAATCCCGTAAAGAAATAAAAAGAAAAATGGAAGACACTCTCCGTTGTGCGCGATGGTAATGTTTTCTAACCTGAACCAATATATGAGACCAGGAACTAGATGCATCGGTAAACATTAATACAGCACCATTAGGCCTGAAAACTTAGCTCTGCCTGCCAGCAAAGCCAAAAAGTTTCAGACCTTTCCATTTCCCACAAGAAGAAACAGCTATCTATAGCCAAGAAATGATTATTCCAGATTACGATTCATATAAATCCCACGAAACATGCAAAAACAACATGAGACAATAACCAAGGCCAGCCATAAATCAAGAAACAACTGGAGTAACAAGCATATATCATGATAAACATCTTATATAAAAAACTAAAACAACCCACTGTCATAAGAAGGGTGAAAAACAATTTGATAGCTGAAGATACAGTGCCATGTTATTACCAAAGTAAAATAAATAAATAAAGAATTACCTCGACCATGCCAGAACTTTCAAAGAAATCGATGCAGTGGAGCAGAAAGTAGAACTCCTGTGGTAGGTTTTTCTACTTCATGAGAAAATAAAGGAAGTGGAGAGTTGGGAGCTTCGCTAAGTTTTGAGAGAGGCGGCGATACTCCATGTGGAGGGGTATTCACAAGGAGAAGGAAACAAAAGAACCCCAGAACGGATAGGGGACGCATAAAAAGAGACGGAAGGACGCCTGAGCTGCGGTTTTCTCCGATTACTATAATTTAGTCCCCAATCTATTTAGTCAGTATCTTATTAGATCCCATAACTTTAGACTCTTCCTAATGTTTTCCTGTACTTTCTACGGTCTAACATGTTCATCCTCATAAATTTCCTTAGCAACTAAACGAATCTGATTTAATCTTTAAATTCTATAATTATAAAATTCTAGACTTGAAAATAATTAATAAACTTAATTTTCATCCATTTTTTTCAGGATAAAATTAAAAAAATTCAAAGCAAGAAAACTAAAAATTAAAAGAATAAAAATAAATCTATAAAAAACAAAAGGAGAATACAATTATAAAAATAAACTTAATTTAAAAAATAATCTTAAATAAAACTAATAGTAATTAAAACAACGATCAAATTTGAGAGATGAAAAAAACAAGGAAAAGAGAGATGAAATTGTAAAAGCATTTCAATTTTATAAATTATTTCAGATCAAAGTAAATTTTAATTAAAAAATGAATCAAATTTAAAGAATTAATAAAATTTAAAGATTGTTTTAAAAATTTTAAAAGGTAAATATAAAAATCTAGAGAAAATAAAAAGGAAAATAACATACCAGTAAGCCAAACCAATAAAGTTTTTGAAACATGCAATGTTTTATTATGGAGAGAGCATTAAGAAGATTCAAATTCCATAATGAAAAGTTGCTTTCAATAGCAGTACAATCTCCTAAATACCCCCAAAGGGGTGGGGTCATCTAATAAGTTGTTTTTTAATATTTGATATTTATTAAAATACAAAAAAAATCCTCTAAATTAACTTCATATTATAAAATAAAAAATCATTGTAAGATGACCAAAAAACCCCTTTAAAAAAGCTTATTTGATATTGTTTTCAAAAGTGGTAAAATAATTTATCTATTTTAAAATATATATATATATATATTCTACTTTAGATTAGCAAAAAAAAATTAAAAAACTAATTTAACCCCATGTAATTTGCAAAAGATAATTATATGATGATAAAATATCATTTTACCTGTAATGCATAGTTAAAAGGTTTTATGGTTCAAGAGCAATTTTACATCATACTATTACAATGAATAGAGTTTTGTGTTTTGCTACACAATAATTTTTTTTTTCTTTTGGGTTTTTGTTAATACCTAAGGACTAATTTATAGTTTTTTTTTCTATTTAAATTTTATTTGGAATGAAGTCTCACTTATGAGTTTAACTAGTTAAGTTCAAGCATTTTATCTTAGAAAGTTGGGATTATTCTATTTGAGCTCTTAACAATAAGATTTTTAGATAAAACTAGTTTGCATGCTAAATAAATTAAAGTTTTTTAAATATAAAAATATATATTGGTCTCAATAAATTATTTGGTATTATTATTAAATAAAAAATACATTTATTTTGAAAAAACAATTATTAATTTAATTTTTTTTATTAATATATATGTTGTTTATCTTAGTTAGCACATTATTTTTAATTTGAGTAATTGTTTCTGTTTAAAGAAAATTGTTTTATAATTGTTAAAACAAGTTAACAAACAATCTTAAAATAGTATGTCCATGTTTTTGTGTGATGGAAAGCTAAAAAATTTTATAAATATGATAAAATCAATTTAAAAAATTTAAATATAAAAGACCAAGTTCATTCAAATTTTCATGAACAATTTATTATTAGTATTATTATTTTTAAATCATATATGTACTAATTGAAAAAAATATAATAGTATTTAAAAATTATGTTAAAACTAAAAAGTAAGTAAATTTAATATTTTTTTCTCAGGATGTAAAGAAAAAAGAAAAGAAAGGAAAGGACATTAAAGAGCTAGGCTTACATGCCTAACTTTTTTTTAAGTTTTGTTTTTAAAGAGGCAGAGGAAATATTATTTACCTCTTATTTTAAAAAAAAATGAGATAGACACCATATTATTTATAATATTTAAGAAAATTTTACACAAGGTAGTATTCGAACATGTGACATTAAGGTTGTCTCATGCACTTGACAAACAAAGCTAGCTATATATATATATATATGGCGGTGCATCATTATTTATATGAATAATAAAATACCATAGAAAACCTCGATTCTTTTCAGTGTTGTAGATTAATTTGAGCCAGCATTACTTAAAAGTTGTTTACAGCAGTGTTTTAAAAAATTAGTTAGAAGTAGTTAGTTCACCCATATATAATTAGGTTGGGAAAAAAATAAATTTACACCACAATATGCAAACATCACTAATATGTTTTAAATTGCAAGAAAAGTATTAATTATAAATTCAAAACTTGATGTGATTGTTAAATAAATAAAATAAAGAATTATATGTGCTAATAAATATTAAATATATTGTTAACGCTTACTAATTCTAAAATGTGAAGCAAAGAAACTAACCTTGTGTTAAGAAACTATACACCACAAACTCTTATCTTCCCAGCAAATAAACTTTACATCTTTTGAAGGCTTCACATGATTTTTTATTGGATTCATGTCCCTTGCGTATCATTCAGTTGTTATCTTGAGATATATATATATATATATATATATATATATATAAAGATTAAAACAGTGGAGATAGATGAGATAAGATAAAAAAAATAAAGATATAATTATATTTGGTAGTAATCTAAAACAAAATAATTGTGTATATGTCCTATTTAATTATGATGAATAAGACAAAATAAAATATTAAAAAGTCTATTTTACCTTTAATATCTATTGTTGTCAAATAAACATATTTTTAAAAAATAATTAGATATTTTTTTAGTTTAGTTTATATTAAGAGCTAAAATTAATAATATTAGTTATAAAACTAAACTGACTTAACAAGTTGACTTGAATATTGAATTAATCCATTCTTAAAAAAAAAATGAAGGAAAGACTGAATGAACCTTAGTCAGTGAAAAACCCAAGCTAGTCTAGTATAAAACATGAATAAAATACATATTGACTTTTTTGAAAACTTTTTGGTCAAAATAAGGTGATTTGATTATTCAAAAAAAAAATTAGGTTAGCTAAGTTAACCCTCTTGATTTGTGACCTAAACATTTTCTCAGGTTAACTACTAAGTTAGATTTTAAAATTATTATAATAATTATTTTTATTTATATATTAACTCAAATTAACTCAGGTTGATTTTTTTAATTTGTGACCTGAGTCTTGTCTAAAATTGACCCCTAAATCAAGTTTTTATACTATAATTATAATAATTTTTATTTTATGTTAACTCTCTTGACATATGACCCAAACCTTATTCCAGATTGACTCTCTAAATAGGATTTTAAAATTATAATAATAATTTTTTTTATATATTAATTTGGATCAACAATCAACTCCATTTGTGACTTCGGCCTTACCCAAAATTGATTCTTGAATCGAGTTGTAAAACTATCATAATAATTTTTATTCATAGATCAACCCGACTCGTGACTCAAGCTTTGCTCTAGATTGATCATTGAGTTGAGTTTTAAAACTATAATAATAATTTTTTTATATCTTTACATATTTTAGTTCGATAATTTTGAAATTAAAATTTTTTTATAAGGATATTTTAAAAATAAAAAATATTATCTTTTGAGACATATTCTCTTTGCATCTTCTATTTTGAAAATACAAAAATTCCCCCATAAATTATTTTAGAAAAAAATTATTTTTATTTTTTTATCTCTTTAACTAAACATATTTTTGTTATAGTGTTCTCATTCCTTTTATATTTAAACAAATCATGCCAAAGAAAAAAGATTCAGTTTCAACATATGAAACCTTCATACTACCAATGCATTTCTAGTTGTGACAATTAGTATACTTCTATGGCCAAACGATCTTGCATCTCCTTCCAATGCATCTAGTTGTTCTATAAATTGACATCACCAAAACAACAAGAACTCTTTTATAGCAAAATTGTTCTTTCCATTTCTGTTTTATAATTTAAAAACAATTTCCAATTGCTCTAATATATAAGTTGATTTTAGAATCCCTTATTCTCCTTAGCACCAACATGCTAAAAATCCAAACATCCAAAACTCTTGCTTACCCGGCTATCAACACCAAAAAACTAAATTGAAACTAAGAAAAAAAACTTGATTTTTCAAACTACTCTAATCCTCTCCCCACCAAATCCGTCCTTAACATGCAACAGCCCTCTTTTCCTTTCTACCTTATAGATTTTAATTTTGATTTAGGTTTGGATAAATTTATGGAGAGAGAGAAACCCACGAAATTATTGGGTGAAGCATCTCCTATTCAAAAAAAAAAAAAACCTTAAAATGACGTTGTTTTGATTTTATTTTATTTTATTGGCATGGCTTGGGTCAAACCTTGAATCAATGGCTCATAAGAGTAACCTGCGGGCTAGATGATGGATGGATTAGAGCTTCGAGTGTGATTACATTTTTAATTAATTCAAGGAAACAAAAACATCTCCCTCCAAAAATTGAGGATCAGTCGAGAGGGAGGACATGGGAATATTGCTATACCTTTTTATAATTCTTAGTTCTTAGTTGGACGTGGCCCAGGCCTTCGTCAAACCAATCTTAGTTCTCAATCTATAGTTTGATTTTGGGTTTAGACTTCTTAAGAACCCACCGGGTTGGAGTTGAGAGTTGAGGCTCAACAACAATGCCATGCCCAAAGTCAATACTGGTGGCAAAATAATTATCGAAGGGAAAAGGAATGGTAAAAGAACTCAAATCCCATTTGCCTTAAGTGCCTGAATTAAATTTTATGCACTGATTTTGGCACAAAGTCCGACCCCATTTGCCTCAAGCATTATAGCTAGGACATGCACTTCCTTGGCTTGTAAAATTTCTGAGTATGACTTTTCTTTCCCCAATTCGTCATGTGCATTCCACTGCTAGTCCACTTCTTGAGAACCATGGCAAATTATCATGACGGCTTGATGCCTTGTGGTCCAGATTTTAATGGACCACTGATCTTATGGAACAAAACCAGGTGAGTTTCAAAGGAACTTTCTCTTTTCTCCAAAACCCATAAAGTTTTTTCGCAACTATTGGGCTGCACGCCCATCCTTTTTCGAGGCATATTACGTTAACCATATGTAATAACAAAAATAACCTGTTCATGTGGTGATCAGCGAGGTGTCATCATGCCTCTTGTGGGCGAAAAAAGGAGATTATTTAGTACAATTTTGTACTTCCTTAATGGCAATGGGCGTGATCGAGTAAAAATGATCAAATCTTTGATGAGTGAAAACTTTATCACTTACATGTGCTCAAATCTTCAAGGTCAAGCATGTGTGACGATCACAGGAGGGTCCCTAGGGCTGTGTTCACATCATGTATGTTATGATTCCAACGCCAAACAGATCTCTCTTGTACAATCCTGTAATCTGCACCCACACAAACGTATATAATCTGTCATCTACTTGTCATCCAAGTGCAACCCACATGATTTAGCGCTTTGCTATGATGATCCTAATGTTATATCTGCAGAAGTGCAGATTGGAACAGGTACAGACGAAATGGAAGGAGTGGTCCTGGCATTTACTTCCAGGTAGAAAAGTTAAAGAAAGAATAATCCACAAGTTCCCTTCGTAAATCTTTAAAATGCTCTTCAAAACTTTGAACAACTCGTAAATGTAATTCATGATATTGGCTGCATCTCCGCTTTTTAACTGAAGGTTCACATAGATAAATAAAATTATTAATACTTGGAACGACTAGAGGAGTTGTAAACTGAAAATCAAATAAATCCATGTGTTGAAAAGGAAACAAAATCAGATACACCATACATTCCTCAGCAGTCCACCATACAGTTCTTTTGATGGAGTCAAGCATGTAATATATCCGCATGGAAATATTTAATTAGCTCCTTATCAAAGAAATTACGGCATGCATTTTCTATCTTTCTCAAGTGAGGCATGCAGCATAGGATAATGCGATTTATTATAGTGTTGATAAATTGAGTATTTTTTTTTTTTATTATGGACTTGAATATGTGGTTGAAGATTCTAATGGAAATCGAAATAAAATCATCTGGCCATCTTGCGTGGCTTAGGGAATGGATTGACCAATCACAAAAATGTCGGTGTTAGCATTAGTAAGAGAATCACATCCTAGGACAATATCCCTTTAGCAAAAGTCAATTGATGTGCTTACATTTGTAAGAGAATCACATCTTAGGACATCCCTTTGGCGATCTGCGGGTTCAATGAACCAAATCATCTGAGGCATAAACAACGATGAAAGCAAGAGAATGAGGTGATTTAATTAGTGGATACAAGTAGGTGGGAAGTGAACTTGGCCGTAAGTTGTATGGTTGGGCGTTTAAAGTGCACGACAAATACTTTACGCCATGCCACCTTGCCCACCACCCCATACCTTGCTTGAAGATGCCAAAAGTCTTCACGCTACTAAAGAAAAATACCAAAACACAGCAATCAATCAGGGGATCTCAGAAAGACTCGCCAGGGATCATTTATGAGATAAAGGGACTTGCAATTATATTACTACACAACAGCCAACTACCGATGGAAGTTAGAAGAGATTAATAAGGCTTCTGTGTTTTTACTCTCACTTGTCTTGTGTCTTTTCAATCAAAAGAAGAGGCAAGAGATATAAAGGAAAAGATTCCATCTATTTAATTGCCGGAAAGCTAAAATGATTCCCATTCATTCACGAATCATGTGCAGCATGGAATAGGATGAGGCGTCCTTTACCCTACCGAAAAAAGGGCAAAGCTATGAATATTACTCGGGAATAGCTCAACCAACTCCCTTCTTGTCATTCGAACCTCCCTATCGTCGGTACATATATTTGTTTCTGAACAGTGCAAATAAGATTTTATATTGAATTATAAAGATTTATTTATTTATTTTTATATTTTTTAACATGTTTAAATTCAAGAATGATCATTTCCCTTATCTCTAAATGTATAAAAATCCACTAAAAGCTTACCAAATTTCCATCTATATTATATTATATTTACGATATATATATATATCTTATTAATATTATGTAAGAGATTTTTATCCTGTATTAATATTATGTAAGGGATATTTATTTCTAATTAATATTGTTTAAGATATATTTATCTTTCATTGATATTATCATGAGGAAATAACATTTGAGCTCCTCCATTCAAGCAACATGACGAAACTCAAAGGATATTTATAACTTATTAACCACCTAAGTAAATGGTTCATATTTTTTCTATTTTTTAAGCATTTAGATTCTTATTTTTGGAGCATTTATCATAAATTCCAAAGAATAAACATTTTTATTGTTGGAATTTAAAGTTCATTCTCTCATTTATTACAATTTCTTATAAAAAGTCATTGTCTTTATCTTTAGAAGGTTTCTAAATTCCACTAAAAAAGATTGTTTTGCAAGTTTTAGATCTTCTATCACTAATCATAAACTTCATAAACTCAAGATAATGGAATATTAACATAATCGTGTGATCACCTCTATCTAAACACTCAAAAACCCTAATTCATGAACATATTAAATCTTGAAACATCATCAACTGACGTCTTTTATGGAACCTAATAAAAAAAGGCATCAGCAATTCTTTTTGAACTGGTTTTTTTACATCCCTAATAGCTATTAAATGTAGAAAATCAAGATAACCCTAGGATGGGCCTCCTGTAGTTGTTAGCACATTTGTTTCATAGATTTTCAATAACTCATCAATCATATATAAGCCTTCACCTAAGCCGTGTTGGCATCCCAATAGCAACGTCAGGTTTTGCCACCTTAACAAGTCCTAACATATGAGATAGCTCCCTTAATCTCAATCTCTCAACCACAAGTGGTCCCCTTTACTAGGAGATAATTATATTATCCAAAGAAGGCTTAATATAATGACTTAGAAAGCTTTTCATCTTGATGATCTCCTAATATCTCTATAAATTGTTCTCTAGATGTGAAATTCTCTTAATAAATAATCATTCTAGACATTATTCTTTTAGCCACCACATGAATAAAGTTAGATATCAATCCTATTATTCAACACTAGAATTATCTAGCTCTCTAAAGCCTATTTGACAATGATTAATAAGAAGTATGACTAGTAGATATATCTAAGATAAAAGTCTACAATCCTCAAGAGATAAAGGGATCACCTTTATCTATGTGAGTCTTATATACCCTTATCCCTATTGAGTGCATCTCTCCATAGATGATTTTGGACAACTATGATGGTTTAATGAATCTATGAGAACATGTCTAACATTTGCGTAAAAACTTTGAGTTGGTCATCTAAGATGGCGATGCTATATGTAAGATCCTTCTTATGACTTTTAGAGGGTCAGCATGAGCTTGGTATGACTTTATTACAATTTTTAATGACTTATATGTTAAACTTATGTCACAATTTAACATTAGTATATATGCCAAGAGGAGCTCCATAAAACTCTTTGGTGTTACTTAATCAAGAGGGGAATCCACTAGGGTATATTTAAAGAGGTTCAACAAAGAAATGTTCAAGATAGAGGAATTGATTGAGCTAGTAACCTTAACGACTTTGATACATAAAGTTAGGAAACATTTTATATGAAAAATTTTGTATGTTTTGCTTGACAAAAACTTGTTAAAGGTAAAACAAGTCATGAAGAATCATATACGGGTGAAAGAAACCAATATGTTGAGGTATAAGCCTCCTTATTTTTATTAGAAGGTTGAGGATGAAAAACCTTTCAAATAGAATTGCACTTTTAGTAAAGATAATAATTCCAAAAAAGGTTAGAAAAGGTAGCAAGAGAGCACATACGAGACCCTAAGAGGAGGCATGCAAATCCCTTAGATACTACCCACATAAAAGTATTTATATCTATCAACAAAAAAAAACCTTGCTCAATAACCACCTTCTATAGTGTTGTCTCCACATACATACCTCCAAGAAGTTTTGTTGTTCTATAAAGATAAAGGGCATGATATGGAAGATTGTTATACACTGAAAAAAGATATTGAGAGGTTAATAACTAAGGGTTATCTAAAGTAATTTATTAAGGGACATGCTCATTTGAAACATTATAGAGAAAAGCCTAGCCAACCAGCCCAAGCTTTGCTTGAAATCAATATAATTTTAGCGAGCACTTTAACTGGAGGAGATACTTCTAGTGGAAAGAGAAAGCATGGAAAATAGGATCTAACAATGGCTCATTAACATAACCCATAACAAGTGTCTATAACTTTTACTCTAGAAGATGAAGAGGGGTTGACTTACTCCCATGAGGATATGATTAGTACTTAAAAGTGCATTTTTATTAAGGTTTTATATCATCATTTTGTACTTAAAGTATCAATAACTCCTCCACTAAAACATGTTTTATAATAACATATCTAATAATATAAGATACCTTTAATTTATAGTAAATGCTTATTATAAATATAAACCTATCACATAAATAAAATAGTTGATTGATGAGTTTAAGAATTGAAATTGAAAGGACAAAGAGATAGCTATACTTAGAAAAGAGATGTTGGTGTAGTCCAAACTAGAATACTGTTCGGTAATTGGGTCATATATGGAGTTGTAAATCTCAGATTTAGGTTTACTTTATATGAATAGAAATATAAGACATAGGCTTACAACTTTTATGTGGAGGTTTATTTTAAAAGGGATATTTTCAAGATCAAACTGTAGCAACAATGAAGAAGTCTGACTTTGTCCTATAGCCCGAATACTGTTTAGTGTTTGATCCATATCTGGAGTTTTAGAAGTCCAAATGACCTTCATTTTTTTTCCTGAAAAGCTGAGACAATTTTCTACAACTTTCATGTTTTTAAGTAGTTCTAATTCTGATGTTATCAATGATATTTTAGGAAGACAAGAAAAGATAAGAATTGTCACCAAGTTAAGAGTTGGTCTCTCACTCACCAATTAGTTATCAAATCAATAGTTTCTAATTTTGGCCTATAAAAGGGGGCATTTGCCATGTATTTTGACATCTTGGTCTCCAGATCATGATTATGCTTATGCTTTCTCTCTTTGTATTTTTGTAATACTTAAGTTCTATTTTTATTAGTATCTTGTTTATGTCTTTTATTTACTTAGTTAACTTTTATCTTATTGATGTTCTTATCTTATTTATTTATATTTTTCTCTTTCATTTTGTTTAGTTAAGTTTATTATGTCAAGGTGAAAAGGTTGTACTAATGGTGTAAAAATAATTATAGTGTAAACTCCATATGAATTTTAATGTTTGATACTAACATGTTTTGTATTTGTTATCTTGTTCACTCTTTAATATTTTACTTGTTAATGGCTAATCTAGATTTATGTTGTATAAGACTTGATACAACAAATACTTGTCACTTTCATAGCTCAACCGTATGATATAACCTACACATATGCTATGAAAAGAACTTGATTTGTTGTTAATATAAGTTATAAGTATGAATACCTAACAATATTTACAAGTATTAACATTATTCGAATAAGATAACTAATATAATCATGTTAACAATTTATAATCTGATTGGAACCTCTTTTTTATATGGTTTTCAATTGAATAATAAGAGTTTATACTATACTTGTTTGACATACTATTAGTGGATCCTCTAACCTTGATATTTTTTATTATCATTGTTTAATCCTTACATTAATATTCCATCTCGAAGTTCTCATCATCATCTTCTTCTTCTTCTTTTTTATTACTGTTGTTGCTGCTGCTATTGTTGTTGTTGTTGTTATCTATAATTTATACAATTAACCTTCTTGTGGTTCAACCCTGGTCTTGCCAAGTTATTTATTACTTCGATACTCATGCACTTGAAAAAAGACATCAATTTTTTAGTTATGTTAGGATGTATTGATAATCTCTATAGTTCTAGCTAATCATCAAGTCTACAAGGTGTTGATGGATGATAAGAGCTTAGTTAACATCCTATCCAAAGATGTGATGTCCTAGATAGAAATAAATCCCTTAATGATGACTCATATAAAGACATATTGATTGGGATTAAGGGATTAGGAGCGCTAATAAAGGGTGGCTTGGAGATCATAATCATAATAGGTGTTATTACTTATTTTTTAGCCTCACATAAACAACAAAAAGATAAAATATAAAAAAATAAAAAATATTAAAAGTGAGAATAATATATTAGAACACCTAGAAAATTACTAAAGATTGGTTGAAGATGATTACAATATATAAGATTATAAAATATGATAATGTATTTTCGACTAATGAAAGCCCTATTGGCAAAAAAAAAAATTCAATTAAAGGAGGGAAATTAAAAATTGGATGTCTAAGGACTCTGTTGAAATTTTTCAAGGTTTAATTGAATTTATTAAGGGCTTAATGACAAGAAAAATTGATTTTAAAAACAATTTAGACTTCAACTGAAAGAAATTAAAGTCTACAAGTTGAATTATAATTTTTAAGAGTTAATGTGGTCAAATAAAGGTTTAATTGCATAAATATTAAAGTTTGATGGGAAATTAGGGACTTGATTAAAGAAATCCAAAACCAAGAATGAAACTAAAAATGATGCGAGAATGAAGGAGCTGAAAATGACCAAATCAATGGCTAAATTGAAAAAATTTAAAGTTTATTGATAAATTGAGGGTCAAAATGCATAAATTTAAAATTAAAAACTAAAATAAAAAAAGTGATAAACTTTAATGCTGACAATTAAGTTTGGAAATGATAAAATTGTATGAAATTAAAAATTTAAAGGTAATTATAAGTGTAATTAAAAATAATTGGAAAAAAAAACTTAATTGAACTTTGTTAATCCCAAATTAAAAACTCTAAATGACATGTCATTCAGACTTAATGAAGAGAAGGTAAGGGAGACATCATTCTATCAATTAGGCTCTGTTTTGACAATTTTAACTAATTGAGTTGGCAACTTCAAACGAAATGTTTAATCCAAATGAAAGGTGTGAATCCTCTCAAGTAAATTCAGGTACTCTTAAATGAAAATGATATCGTAATTGATTTGACGAGACCTCGATAGTAGGCAACTTAATTAGTCATGATTGAAACACAATTATGCAAGAATCGACCTTCTTTTCATGTGTTTATATACAAAGGCTCCTAAATGGATTCATATTAAGGATTGACAACACTTATTTCAAGATCTAGAGGTTAAAAATGGACTCAAGACCTCCTAAAATCCTATAAATTCCCCCTAAAGAAGAAAGCTAAAAAAGAAAAAAAAAAGGAGAAAACAAGTGAAAAATAAAGAAAAATATTCATAAAAAACTTAAATGAAAATGTCCAGGAGCGTAATATAAAGATTTCCTACACTTTGAAAGGATAATTAGTTGGTGAGAGACAAACCTTTCCAAATAAAAACAAAAGAGAAAGTAGTTATCCTAAGGATTATTTTCTAATTTAGAAGTAGGTCCTTGTGGTCTGTAGAGGTGTTTTTTGTTTTTTTTTTATATATTTATATTTACAAGCATATAAAAGAGGTTTGAAATACTCAAAAAATGATTTTATGTTCATCTCTTTAATGCTTTTTTTTGTTCATTAAGGTTTTTTTTAAGTTTTCTAATGTTTTTGATATAATAATATTATTATTTAAGTTGTTTATATATATATATAGAGAGAGAGAGAGAGTATTGTTTTAGTTTTTTTTAATAAAAATAAAAAAATATATAAAAGATCAAAATAAAACTAACTAGGGGACCAGTAGGTTCATGTACAGAGATACAAAAAAGAATAGGCCCCTTAACAAAATAATTACATAAGGAGGTAAATAACGGTTATATAAAGAACCTAATAAAAAACATGTTTGCATATGATTTTGAATATGATCAAAATAAAAGAGTATTTTTTTGAATTTATTACCTCATTTATGATTTTGATGTTTTAATATTATTTGTTAGTTTTTTAGATTAAAACATGTTTGCATGATTTTGTGACATTTTGGGATTAAAAAAACATATTTAAGAAGTAAAAAATACCCATTTCTAGGGCTTGACAATACTGAGCAGCAACTATTTTTTTTTTTAGGTTTATGGGTATGTTTTTCATATTCTTGGAAATAATATTGCCTTAGTTCCATAATTCAAACTAGTTTTGGTCCATTTCTTTACACAAACCCTTTTGACAACTTGTTTAGTTAATAGTATTGGGTTTATTTGCATTAATAAAAAGTTTTTGATAGAATTTAATCATAGAGTTTCGGTTTTAAACCAAAACCTATTTTAACAAAATCTATTTATACTGTGACAATTAAAGTGAATGAAGTTAGATTATTGATCCTTGTATGATTTCTGACATGTACGTGCCCTTTGTTACATTATATCAGGTCTGATTTGTAACTCATGTTGCTAGGTTTAAGATTGATGTTTTCCATGTTCTTTATTTTTTTTTGGCATTTGATTCATTTTGTTCAAAAAATTTTGAGTTTGTGTTTAATATGATTTTTTGCTTTGGTTTTGTTTTTTTATTGTTTTTGGGTCAAACCATGATTTTTTATTTGGTTTATGGTTTAACAAAAAAATTTAAATCAACTCAATTGGGTCGATCAAGTCAGGTCAAAATTAGGTCAATCATTTAAAATCTTGTTTGGTTTGCCATGTTTTTATTAAAGATTTTTATCGTTTAAGAGTATGTTTGACAAGCTCCGTTTAGACCTTTTTTGATAATTTTATTACAGAAAGAAATGAGTTTTTCCTAAACAAAGTCTAAAAAAGCAATATAAAAGATATTTTATTTTTCCTTATATATGGATAAAAAAACCTAAAGTTATTAAAGTATTTTTCTTTTTTTAAAAAAATCTAAAATACTTGGGCATGTTTAAAAAAAAAATATTGCATGAATTTTACAAAATTTTTTGTAAAATTCAAAAGGAATTTGGCATACTTTTTTTAAAATACCAAAAAAATTTACCTTTTTAATATGTGAAATTATAAACTTACATGTAAGACGTATTCCTGATATTAATTAAAAAAATATTTTATTTCTTTTAATGTGGAGGATTATGAATTTATATATATATATGATGTATTCCTAATATTACATAAAAAACAGTTATTTGGTTTCTATGTTGGTAATAAAATGACTAGGTTTTAACTTGATAAGATAAAAACCTTCTTATTGAAGAGGTCTTTTTCTAAATACTTGATTAATACTTAAAAATACATTTTTATCAAGGTTTTATATCATCATTTTGCACTTGAAGTATAAATAACTTTATAACTAAAATATGTTTTATAATAGAAGTATAATACCCTAAGATACATTTAATTTATGTTAAATGTTCATCTTAAATACAGGCTTATCACATAAATGAAAGAATTGATTAATGAGTTAAATTACTAAAATTGAAAGGACAAAGAGAGGGTCAAACTTAGAAAAGAGATGTTGGTACAGTTTCGCTGTTTGAAAGTCTAAGTTTTAGCAACAACGTATAAGTCTTCATCCTACTACAGTTGAGACACTATTCAATGTTCAACCCATATCTTAAGCTTTTTTTGTGTAATTATGTTAATCATTTATAATCTGATTAGAATCTTTTTTGTGTGGTTTCCAGTTGAGTAATAAGAGTTTATACTATACTTGTTTGAAATACCATTAATGGATCTTCTAACCTTGACAATTATTTTTATTATTGTTTAATTCTTATATCAATATCATATCTCAAAGCTTTCTTTATTGTTGTTGTTATTATTGTTTATAATTTATATAGTTAACTTTTATACAGTTCAACTCCGGTCTTATCGAATTATTTATTACTTCGACACTCCTGCACTTGGAATAAGTCATCAATTTTTTAGTCATTTTAGTAATCGATCAGAAAGTTTCAAGGTTGACCCACTATATTGGGTTTAGTAACAATACCAAGTAGTTTTTTATGTCCAAGATGTTTTTTTTCATGTTTAAAATTTCTTTGATCTAATCCAAATCATAACGTAAGATAATAAACTATTTATATTCTAAAAAATAAAGATGGCATGTTGACTTCATTGCTTTATACCACAAGTTTTATTTATTTTTAATAATAAAGTCATCTCCTTTATATTGTAATGCATCCAATTTTTATAGTTTTATCATGTAATTCTTTCCATTTTAATGTTCTCAAATTCTTTAGCTTCATTATATTAATTTTATTTCTTAGCTAAAAGTTATTTTTTTATTAGAAAAAAACTAGTTTTTTGTCCACACCTACAACCCTAATATCTCAATTAACTTAACAAATTTAATGTTTCTCAATTAATTGGATCCTCACATAGTATTTCACTAGGCTTGGTGTTCTTATTTTGCTGTGGGGCAAAGAAAAGTCAATTATTATAGTAAGAAATATAAATGTCACTAATTTTTTTGTGTATGATAAAACCATTTAAATGCAAATTGAAAAATTGTTCCACATGCTATATAAAAATAATCGACTTTAATAAATATAAAAAAGATTCAGTGTAGCTTATCTAACATAGCATGCCAAATAATGAACTAGTCACCTTATTTAAATGGTGATTTGGAGCCTAAAAGTTTTTCATGTCTCCATTAGTTTAACCTTTGCCTAACCCTAATGTGACTAAATATAAAATAATAGATTTTCCAAGGATTATATTGTAAAAATAAATTTAGAGAGTAAATAAAAACATTGTGTTATATTGCATTGACCTGAGTTAACCTGTAAAATTTATGACTTAAGTATTGGACATAACCATATTGAGCTAAATTGGTTGAGAAATCTATCTCTTTCATTTTACTTTATTTTCTTTTAGTTGAGGCTTAAATGGCCTTAGGTTTGATGAAATCTAGGACTAAATTGAATAGTTATAAAATAATTTAGAATGAAATTTTTAAAAATACCATATTGTATCAACCTTAATCAACCATAAAATTTACAAATCAAATCATAGACACGACTAAAATGAGGTAACCTAATGGACCGATATATCTCTTTATTTTCACATCCCTTATTTTCTTCTTGGTTTGATCTCAATTGGGGCTTAATTAAGATCGAGTAGGATGAAATTTGTGACTAAATTGAAGAGAGAGTCAAGGATAAATTTGTTTATATATATATATATATTATTTTAAATATCATATTGTATCGACCTTGGTCAACCTGAGTTAATATGTGAGATTCATGAACAGAACCATAATGAGGTCACCTAATTAGACATTAATTATATATGATTTATTTTTTAAGTAATGAAAAAGGAAACTAAATGTATATTTTATATCTTAATTTATAAATTATTAAGACAATAAATTAAATTTATTTTTTATTTGATAAAAATAATTGTATTTATACCATACTTATTAAACTTTTAATAACATATAAGTTTAATAAAAGAAAACCTTAATTATTAGTAAACTTGTTTTAAGAATTCATTTTATAAGTTTTTGCTCTAATACAACATGCACGTTGACTTTAAGGTAATAATAGTGGATAAAATCAGACTTTTATTTATAAAAAACACTTGCACATTATACCAACACTCACTCACTAAACTTGCTTACTCATTCACCACTTGATTGTTTTTTACACTACAAAATAGAAGATGACACAATTGCAATGCATTTAAACCACTCATTCAAAACCTCAAGATGACATTTAGTCATTATTTTAAGACAATAAATATTAAAAAAAAAATTGGTAACTAGCCTAAGTTAATACTGAAAACCAAACTCCCCCAACTTAATGACTTACTTGACTAGATGTCCCAACAAGTCAAGTTTATCAAGAATTTATCTTGAAGGCTAGTTAGTTTACACAATGATTTGGTACACCTAAAAATATGATTTTAGTTTCCTTGTAGCACTAATCAAGGTAAAGGCCATCTTTTTTTATTTTTATATTTATTGTCTATACATCGTGTAGTAACATATTGGCATGATATATAGGCTTTTGAACTACTTCTTCATCTTGCACCAGTACTATATTGACTGCCAAGTCTATAAACTTTAAATAAATAAATGATCATTTCCATCTCTAAAATAAAAAAGGATTTTCAGGGAGGAATAAGCTCTTGAAGGACTTGCTAACACTCTAGAGTCCATTAAAAAATTGAGATATTCTTTAAAGTTTTGAAGAATGGCAAATAAAATATTTTAAGATGCCAAATGAACATGTTAGAGATTGCAATCCTTTTATTAGCCTTTGAATATCTTTCACAAACTGAGGGGGAGTCATATTCAAGATAACTTGCATCTTTTCAAAATTGGACTCAATCTTTTTGTTGGTAGCTAAAAAACACAGAAACCTTTCTCTTTTCATTAAAATGCATATTTGGTAGGACTGAACTTTATTTGATGTTGGTGTAGAACATAAAAGACCTTTTCCAAGCCTTGAAGGTATTGCTTAAAGGCCATGATATTGCTCAAAGGTCATGCTTTTGACTAATATTTCATCAACATAGGCTTCTTTATTTTGACCTATTTGATTCTTGAAGAATTTATTCACTATTTATTCATATATCACTCCTGTATTTTTCAAACTAAAAGACATGGTTTGATAACAAAATGTTCTTTAATTAGTGATAAAAATGATTTTGTCTTCATCATCAAGGTGTATAAGAATTTGATAATATTTTAAATTAACATTCAAGAAACTCAAATACTTAAAACTAGCTATAAAGTCTACTAATTGGCATATCTTTGGTAATGGAAAGCTATTTTTAGGACACATGTTATTGAGATTAATAAATTTGACACATATTTGTCATTTTTTATTTTTCTTTGTGACCATAACCATATTGGTAAGCCATTCTAGGTATATTATTTTTATAGATGAACCCAACCTTCATCAACTTGCTTGTCTCATCTTAGATGGATTTTCATCCTTTTCTTTCAATTTTTTTTTTTACCAAACAAGAGTGAAATAGGGCATAACATTTATTTAATAAGAAACCATCCAATTCTGATGTTAGGCTTTTCTAATGGCTTTAAGGTAAAATTTTATTTTTGGATGTTAAGGATCTTTACCAAAGCTTTCTCTTGCTCAGGATCTAGGGCTGAATCAATCCTAATAAAGGTATTCTTTTTTGAACGGAGGCTAATCTCCTTCAATTCTTTCATAACTTTTGTTTTATCTTATGTTTTTTTTTTATGAGTACTGAACAAATAAAATGTTCTTCCCTTTCATATATGTAATAGTGCATATTCTAGAGATTATTTGGCTTTCCTTTATAGTAGACACTCCCTTATTTATAAGGAATTACATGGTAGGGTACCTGTTGTTGATCACTACATTGATCTCGTGAAGAAAAGGCCTACCAATGATGACATTATAAAAAAAGATTCATCTTAATCGTCATGAATATTTGCTTAAACATGTAACACATTAGGTAGGTTTTAATTATCATTAAAAAGTTTAAAACACCCTTTACTATCTCTAATTTCTTTTAATTAGTATAAAAGAGGTCTTTATATGAGTTAGTTTAATTGTGTCAATACTCATCTACGTCATTACATCTTTATATGGTAACTTATGTACATTATAGTTGGACATAATTATAGAGATCACCAAGTCATCTTTACGATAAAAAGACATACCTTTTCCATCTTTATAAGTGAATACAATGGGCTCACATTACAGGTTCTAAACTTTTGACAACAACAACATCTGTTTTCCACAAGCCTTCCTACTTTTATTAAAATCTTTACCAACTGAATTTCCCTATAAAATCACATTGATTGTATGAAGAAATTTATGGGGAGCCCCAAGTTCTCCTCTTTGCTTTTCTGGTTACTTTTTCATGAACTATTGAAGATAACCTTTAGTTATGAGTATTTCTTTTTTTTTTTAGAGCAAAACACTCTTCAATGTTATGTTTTTTTTTTCTTTGTGGAATAAGCAATACTTTGTTTAGTTTAATTTTGTTTTCCCATCTCTTTTTATTAGTGGTAGACATTAAACATAACTTTTTCTCTCTATTACACTTTTTATTGGTGGTAGATATTAAACATAACATTTTCTCTCCATTATAATTAGCACTTCAATTCTGGTGGAATTCAGTGTCCATCATCATCTTTAGGTATACTAGTCTATTTTATATAGGTACTCTAGGATTACCCTTAAATGTTAGGTCATCTCAATAGAGACACCTATTGTCATATTTAAGAGACATTTTCTTTTATTTGTGAAAATGATGATGCTTATATCATGATATACTTGCATATTTCACATGAATATAATTTTTCATAATGTATTTTATATTAAGAAAACTTTTATCAAGAAGTGTCTAAAGACATTATGTTGAAAGTTTGATCATCTTATGTTCCCCCTTCAAGCTAAGTGATGGAGAAAAGTTTGATCAAACTTTTTTTTGTAGGAATGCTTATGTTGAAATAAATGATTAACTTACTATGAAGTCTAAAAAACTGGATATGGAATAAGGTTTTAAATTGTGATAATAGACTCATGTAGATCATTAAAAAATGATAAGGAGTATTTCACACATGGTATTGGTATATTAGATCATCAATTTTAAGTTGTTTTTTACATTTTGAATATGTTTTTTAGGGTCATATAGGCCATCTTAGTTGTCTAAATTCATCTTGGCCACTATAAAGTCTCTAGGACAATAAGTGTTTAACACAATATTGTAGAGTGAAAAATCTCTTATCTCATTTAAGTCCCCTTTTTTTTACCTTCAATACGTAGCCTTTTAGGTTATGGAATGCTAAAAAGAGACTTTATAGGAGAACAAGGTTAATGGTAAAGACTATGGCCCTAAACCTTTTGATCTATGAAGGTCATATCTCAAAGATCCTGCATGAGAAGGCTCATCAAGATAACATGATTTACTCCTTGTAGGAGTAACAATATGATATGTATGATCTTCTACCTCATTTTGGATAGTCTCTTCAAGGAACTGAAGTTGTCATTAGATAAAAGGTACGACTAGTAAAGTTAGAGAAGATGAAATTAGGAGTACAATGACTTATATACTCTAAGGATAAGTAGGGGGCCCTAAGTTATTGTTGTGTAATGGACACAGTTTTAGTGAGAGTTTTTATCTATTACGCTAGTTATTGAAGGTCTATATAAAAGCTGACGAGGATGGTGGGAGGTCGATAACTCATCCTTTAAGTGTTTTAGTGTTATCTGCCATTAAAGCTTTATGATAAAGATGAAAATAAATATAAAAAGGAAACAAGTAAGACTTATATTCAATTTTTCACAAATAACATCATTGATGAAGCTAAAAAAAACTTTATTAAATGTAGACTTTCTTTGTAGATATTAACAAGCTGGTTGGCAAGTGTTACCAACAAAAAAACCCTTCGATGCTAAATTCAGTTTAGAGTTTTCCAAGTAGATATCATATAAGAAAAATAGGAGAGAGAGTTAGATTTTTTTTCTTTTATTGAGATGAAAAATAAAAATAAAACCCTACCTTCTCCTTAAAATTAGGAATATATAGCTTATTTTAGAAAAAAAATATAAAAATACTCATTTTATAAGGTGATAGTTTCATTGCATAGCTTGGCCTATCAAAGGATAACTTGTCATTGTCACTAATAACATGTGATAATTATAGCTAAAGTGTAAATGAAGATATAACATGTATAGCTTGATGTGATTAGAAAAATAAAAGATGAGTGATAAAAAAAAAAGAAGAGAAAAACAAAAGAGAAAAGATAATGGGTTAAGTTTGGATCAAACCCTATATCTTAATGCGGCTTTTAACTAACTGGGTTTGTGACCCTCAATTAACTCTAGCCTTAACCAAGATATTTTAAAAAAAATTAAAGTAAAAATTTTCAATTATAAATTAAAAAATAGCTTAATTTTAAATAAAAAAATACAATACCATTTCAAAAGATAAACACTTAGCAATACAAATGATTTCTTATATCTAATTAAAAAAATTACAATTATAATGACTTTAATTTTATAAATTAAATGTTGTTTATAAATACTTATTGGTTGTTAATTATATATAACTTTTTTACAATTTAAATAGTATTTTTTTATTGAGGTAATAATAAGATTTTTTTAATTAAAATTGTACTTGATTGTACATAACTATTATAATTAAAAAAAATTAACTAAGTAGTTATAAAGAGATAGGATAATTTTTACTATTTATTCAGTTTCTTATAAAGTGAATAATATTTATTAATTTTTAAATAAGAAAATAATTTTTGAAATTATAATTGTAAAATATTAATAACTGGTATAATTAATTACCAGATAACTAATTAAATGACTAATTAACAAGACAAGTCCTTATAATGCAATAAATAAAATATTTAATAGTTTATAATTAGAGGGGGAAAAAAAACTATTTTGACGTAACAATAAAAAGGTCAAGCACACGCACGTAGAAACATAGAAAGAGGTGCATAGAAAAGTCAGGCGACGACTTCAAGTCTATATGAACACAATTTTGTCACCAACTTCACACAGCCTATAAAACCTCCCCTAAAACTCTCCCCTTTTTCCAGCGCCACCACCACCACCACCACGACTCTTTCTCTCTGCTTAAGCATCAAAACACGCACACAAACTTCTTTACATTCGCATAACTGACAAGTTTCTTTCTTTCCTTTAACCACATGAACGTGTAATGGGCAACCTGTGCACTTGTTTCTCACCCAAAACTCCTGTAAAAACCAAGAAACCCACCAAACGTTTACAGGGTAACTCGCAAACAGCACCCCATTCAAGCAACAGGTGGACCCGGGTTCGATCAACTCGAAAAGACACCCATGATGCATTGATTCACGAACAGGCTTTGGCTGCAGCAATTCTGTTTCGGCAGCACCAGCAACAAAACGGTTCCGATTCCGGGTCATTTCCTTTTGATCGCTCCATTTCGTTAAGATGCCCAAACGGTTCAGGGTCAAAAAAGACCCAGTTGCCTCGGAGCTCTAGTTCTAGAGCCCGGTCACTTACTGACCCGTTATTGCAGCCTCATCAGCTTGTTAACCGGGTTTGTTTTATTGGCCTTTAATCGGTTTTCGTGAATTGTGTGGTTTTGCTGGATTACATTGTCAGTTATGGGAACTGAGAATCTCGTATGTGTGGGAGTTTTCTGGATTCTGGGAGCTATTGGTTTTTTTATGATATATACGAGGTTGTGTGGTGCTTAACGATTTTTTTTATGTGTGGTTTGTTAAGTGGGAAGTTGCTATTCATGTTTTAATTTTAATGTTGTAATGTCTAGCTACATGTTTTTGTAATTTTTTAGGTTATTTTGGCTAATGAGTTGATCGGTTGTGTGGTTTGTTGTGTTATAATTATTTGACTTCTGTGTTGGGAATGATGGAGATGGTTACTAATTTTAGATGCCAAAGCTTAAGCTGTTGCTGTCCTGTCTTTTGATTTGACCCTTTAATGCCATGAAATCTTTAAACTTTCATCATGGAAGCGACTGGAGATTTTGTAAAGAGTGGATTTCTATGTTCATTTTTCATTTATCGCTGGCCATTTCACACTGTTAAACGAATTAATGTCAAAGGGGTGGTAGTTGGATGAGACATTCACTTATTGCAAGTTACCCTTTCCTTTACTGTTATTACCGACGATGGACTCTGAAGTTGTTATCTCATATTCCATTTGGGACCCCTTTAAGTGATGGATTTTAAGCTTGTCCAGATTGATATGAATTGATTGATCTTAGGCTATCTCCATTAACAGTACTTTGCATATAATTTCTTTGTTGCTATAATTAACGCAATTTATCACTAAGATGCATATCTGTTCTGTTCTGTAGGAACAGCTAGTATTATTCTTATATTCATTGAAGTATGGTGAATGAGGATGCGTACCAGTTGGTAAAACTATGAGGAAGATTCAGAATGACTTGTTATGTTCCCTATAAACTACAATAATGGAATGTGATCTAGTAAATGGTGACGAGAGTATGCATTGGAACGGAATATGAACTGTTTTCTCTATCCCCTTTAGATCGCTTTAATCATTTATTTTCTTTTCCTAACTATTTCTCTTTTGAACAGGATATTAAGCTTGATGATCTTGATACCAACCACTTTGTTCTTGTCCATGGAGGCGGCTTTGGTGCCTGGTGCTGGTACAAAACTATAGCACTTCTGGAAGAGGGTGGTTTCAAAGTTACTGCCGTAGACTTAGCTGGCTCTGGGATTCATTCTTTTGATACAAATGGCATCACCAGCCTTTCTCAATATGTGAAGCCACTTACCAATTTTCTTGACAAACTTGCTGATGGGGAGAAGGTTCTTTCCTGGTTCCTTATCACTTATCTGTTTTGTTTATCATGTGCAACTCTTTATGTTATGGTTGAGCTTGAGAAATTTACAGTTTAAATTACTGGAAGAATATAAATCCAATACCAGTGCTGTACCTTTTTTTTTTTTTTTCTGTGACTGGACATTTAAGTTTTATAAGCCGGGGGCATTCTTCACTTGCCTGTGAAATTTGACTTTTGTTGCTTAACAACTAGGTATGTATCCGCCGCCGACATCAATATAGAATTTTGCTTTCCTCCGGAACCTCAGGTGCCACTGTCTTAGTTTTAAGGGAGCAGAATAATCCAGTCTCATTCATCTTCAAGCAGCTTTTACTTGCTATTGAATTAGCATTAAAGAAAACATAGCATTATTGGTATTAGTGGTTTCTTTTGGAATACCAAGCCACATGGATCTGGTATTTATTGTTTACAAAAATGGAATGTGTACGATCAACTCGGGAAACACTTTCATTCTTTAAATAAAAAAGAAGGCAAAGATTGCTTTGGACAGGATAATTAAATGCCCCTTTCCTTCTCAAGACTCCAGGGTTAAGCTATTTCTTGTTTGTGTATGAAATACGTTAAGCAAGCAGAGCAATTTTTCTTGAGATTTAAAACTATTAAATTGAATTTTGCAGACAATATTGGTGGGGCATGACTTTGGGGGTGCTTGTATATCATATGCAATGGAGTTGTTTCCACGTAAAGTTTCGAAAGCCATTTATGTTGCTGCAGCAATGTTGACTAATGGACAAAGTACTCTTGATATGTTCTCCCAGAAGGTTTGTCCTTTATTTCATTTGCTAGTAATTCCAAGTTGGAATAACTTTTATGTATTTTTAACTTTTAAAAGTGCATTACACAATGAAAAAGTTTTGGAATCCTTCTACATGTGATATGTTCAAGTACTTGTACTTCTCACATCATCTGTTCCGAACTTTGTTTTTTATTTCTTCACTTGGGCACCCAACTCATTCAAAGAAGTGCTTCAGGCCGCATTCAATACCAGCATTTTTTGTTTTCCCTTTTTTCCTCCCTGTTTTGGTGTAACAATAAGAGCCATTTGGGATTATGAACCTTTTTGTCGATCAATCTTTGAATAGAATGTTAGTGATATTGCTTGGTTTGTAAGTCCATCACTGAAGGCAATTTTTTCTTTTTGATAAATATTAAAGGCATTTTACTATGTGTAACTGCAATCTCAGTTTTCCAGAAATTATTTCGTTCATGTTATAACTAGAATTTGGTTCATATTTCTTACTAAATCAGTAAAATTTTGCAGGCCGGTTCAAGTGATTTAATGCAACAGGCACAAACATTTGTGTATGCAAATGGGAATAATCATCCTCCAACTGCTATTAATCTGGACAAGTCACTGTTGAGAGATTTGTTGTTCAATCAAAGTCCTGGCAAGGTATGCTTGCGCTTGTAACATATTAAATTGCTGACCAAACCCCATTCCATGTTGTCATGCTTGTTCAATAAGAATCACCTAGTTTCTTCTTATGGACTTGAGCATCTTGGTTTGGTTTATTTGACTTGCTACACACGTTCTCATCTAGGAATACCATGGTCAATCATCAAAGTGAAACGAATTGGCTAGAAGTTTCTACTATCAAATACTATCATCTTTAGATTCTCTCCTTTACCATCTTGTTTGGTCCTAACTTGGCACTTCATGAGTTTGTATCTGTATCTGGAACTTGGATATAGGATCAAATGCAAGCTTAAACTTCATGTTTGGTTGGGTTACTTGGGTACTAAAAATGATGAAACTAATAAAGGTGGATTTCAAGCACTTGCACAGTTGCACTAGATTCTACTGTAATTGCTTCATGCCCACTTCGGCAATTTTGGTTTGGCAATCAATGTTGTGGGACCCCATTGATTAAAAATGATTGCTGTGCTTTTGGCGGGGCCATGGCTGGCAATTTTGTGGGAAGCACACTGCTTTTCAGAAATCTTAAGAAGTCTCATTGGAGTGATTGTTTTTGTATAAAATTTAAATTTGGGGAAACTCGTTTCTTCTAACCATTACACAGCATCTGCACGTGCATGTGTGGAATCACTTTCTGCTCACTGCTGATATTTGTTTTTTGTATCTCCTGGTTCAGGATGTTGCGTTGGCATCTGTTTCAATGAGGCCAATTCCCTTTGCGCCGGTTTTGGAGAAGCTTAATCTTTCTGACTTGAAGCATGGAACTGTGAGGAGGTTTTATATAGAAACTTCCGAAGATAATGCCATACCTATTACATTACAAGAAAACATGATAAACTCTAGCCCCCCAGAAAAAGTATTTCGTTTAAAAGGTGCTGATCACTCACCCTTTTTCTCAAAGCCTCAAGCCCTACACAAGTTATTGGTAGAGATATTGAAGATCCCTGCAACTTGAAAGTTTTTGGGTATTATAGAACACTTTCAAAGTTCTCTTCCATAGAGCTTCATTCAGATGGCACGGATTGCTATTCTTGTCTATCTTCGCTGCCACTGATTAAAGAAAGGATTCTGGGTAGCTATAGCTATGTACATGCACATAGCATTAGATATTGTCATCTATGCGTAATTCCCACAGAAATTTTCTAGCATCTTGTGTCAGAGCAGCATAATGCATATGTTCATAACCTCGGTCACTCTTACTCATGCAGCATGCGCGCGCGCATTTCCTCGTATTCTTTATGTTTTTCTTATCCGATTTTAGATTCTTTCCCCTCCCAATAAAAGAATGTTGATATTTATGTTAGTGAAATTTTGAAGTTACAGAATTGGAAAAGAAAACAAAAGCTGTAACTGAGATTGTTTTCCGTTTAACGTTAGTTTTTTCTATTCATAACTGAATACGATGAATTGAAGTCCGGTCCTTTCTTTGGGCCTATTGTGCTATGTATGCCATCATGCTTTTATCATGTCTTCGAGTGAATCTTATAGTTTTGAAGACTCGTTACACTTAACGTATGTGTCACCTTTTCTTTTTGGAACAGAAAATGTGTTGTGCTCTCGTCTGTCATTAGACTTGCTAAATGCTCTTGTAACCCGTTGAAAGCCTGAGATAAGAAGCATGTTATTAATTTTTGTTCATGAACTCACTAGATGGCTAGTTAGCTAGTTGAAGTAGCGTTTATTTGCTTTCTTGATTTTTATTTGCTTTCTTCGAATCAAAGGAGGTTTATCTTGATTAATTTTTAGATTCTAAAATTAACAATCTTAAACCTCTAGTAGCAATGAGAGTTTAAACCTCTAGTAGCAATGACAGTGGATATAAGATTTAATTGCTTTCTTGAAATCAAAAGAGATGGAGATAGTTGAAATAGAAAGGACGAGGGAAATATAAAATTGTGTGTGGTAATAATATATAAGATATGGTGAAAGCACTTTTATTATGTTTGGTTAATGGGAGCTAAGATAAAATAAATTATGGAAAATTCTATTTTATCTTTAATATCTATTATTATTAAGCTTGTAATTTTTGGAACAATAAATAAAGATCACTAGCTAAATGATCTGTATAAAAATCTTTTTAATGTAAAAAAAAAAAGTGCAGTCATTGACAACATGTTTTTTAGCAACTATGAAGATTTTTATTGTGAATTGAAAATATAAAGTATTAGTTTAATAAAATAGATGGAAGATTAAAGATGTTGGTAAATGTTAAAAAAGAATAGTCAAGGCTAAGGCTAATTGAAGGCTATGTTAAGAAATTAAGAAATAAATGTACGCTAAGATATTTGATTTCATGCTATAAGAAATCCTTTAATTTAATTATATGGCAATTATTATTATTATTTTTGTAAGAGTACTAATCTAAAAACCATAAAATCCCATAGAAACTTATGTCATTTCAACTCTTTTTTTCTATACTAAAAACCATAAAATCCTATAGAAACCCATGTCATTTTAACCATTTCTTTATATATACTAAGATGGTGATGTTTTGAATCAACTTAAGTTAACTCGAGTTAATCCATTGAATTCATGACTTTGATATAGATGGGTAGCTAAGTTTAAAAAAATAAAATTAGAATCTATTTTTTAATTATTTTGATCATAACTTTGAGGAGGTCTAGAATAAAATGAATAGACAAGAGACTTTAATTGCTAGTGTACATGATGTTCCTAATCATACAGATAGAAAAAAAGATGTTAAATTGTAAAAAAGATAAATCCAAAGAGTTCCTGATGCTAAAAAGGAAGAAAAATTAAATTTTTATTTTTCAAAACCTAAAGATAAAGAAAAGATATTTTTGAGGTGTTTAGTATAATTATTAATAGTGAAAGTTGTGCTAACATTGTTAGTATTATACTTGTTAAGAAATTAAATCTGAACATTGTTAAACATGATAGATTTTATAAGTTTTGATGGTTGAATGAATGTGTTGAAGTTATTGTGAGCAAACAGGTTTTGATTTCTTTTTCAATCAAAAAGTATAAAGATAAGATTTTGTGTAATGTTATTCCTATACATACTAGTCATTTATTGTTAGGGAGACCTTCATAATTTAATAAAAAGACAAACATGGTGGATTTAAAAATAGATATTCTCTTAAAAATGATAAAAAAAAATATACATATTTGTATCATTGTCACCTAAATAGGTTTATAAAGACCAATTGAAATTAAAAAAAAAAGAAGAAGCTAAAATGGTAATATAACAATGTAAGATCATTGTTACCATGCAAAAATATATACAAAAGTTGTTAGTAAGGTGTGCTTATCTGCAATTATCATCAGCTACTATTTTCATTTAATATTATTAGAGGAAAAGTTTGGTAAAAAAAAAGTTTTAAAAGCTTAAATAAGATTAATTAAAGCCAAAAAAAAAGAAGCATAGTTGAGTGAAAACAATAAATTATATAGGGTCCTGAGTTTAAAGAGTGAAAATAAAGTGTGCTTTAAAAATAATATAAGATAAAAGAAAATACTCAAATTTGGTTAAGGGATAAAAAAAACTCAACTAAAGCTGAGAGTAGAGAGAAGAAAATAAAGATGAGAAAAGAAGAAAGTGTAAAAAATATAGGTAAACAATTGAGTTTTTATACAAAAGAAAGTGAGATAAAAAATATTTATTTTTCTAACATGACTATTATTTAACTTGTGTATGTGAAGGCATATTTTAACACTAACAATCTTAATTTTTTTTCATTCCTGGTGTTGTTATATCTTTGTTACGGGATTTTAAGGATAATATAAGACAATCAAATTCGAATTTAAGCGTATTTGTGTTATTGCCAAAGTTTACACTAACAAGCATTATTTTTTATCCACCTATTCGATTAAGCTAAAATATTGCCAAATGTTTTCAAATATCTTTCTTTACTTCTGACACGACCAAAATATTAATATCTTTTTTCAAGTGCAAGAGTATCAAAGTAGTATATAATCTAGCAAGATCGAGGTCAAACCATAAAGAGATTAATTGTATAAATTATAAACAATAACAACAACAACAATAATAGAAGAAGAAGTTGATAAGAACTTTGAGATGGAAGGTTAATGTAAAAATTAAATAATGATAACAACAAATATCAAGATTAAATGATCTACTAATGATATTTCAAACAAGTATAGTATAAACTCTTATTATTCAACCGAAAACCACACATAAAGGAGGTTCCAATCAGATTATAAATTGTTAACATAATTACATTAGTTATATTATTCGAATAATGCTAATACATGTAAATATTGTGAAACATTTATGATTATAACTTATGTTAACAATAAATCAAGTTTCTTTCATAACATAGATGTAGGTTATACCATATAGTTGGGCTATAAAAGTGTCAAGTATTTGTTGTACCAAGTGTTAGACAACATAAATATAGATTAACCATTTAATAAGCAAAGTATTAAGAGTGAACAAAATAACAAATACAAAACATGTTAGTATCAAACATTAAAATTCATATTGAGTTTACATTACACTTATTCTTGTACTATTAGTGTAATCTTTTTACCTTAATATAATAAATTTAGCTAAACATAATGAAAGAGATAAATATAAATAAACAAGATGAGAACATAAATAAGATAAAAGTTAACTAAGTAAAGGAAAGGAAAGGTATAAATAGGATATTAATGAAAGCAAAACTTAAGCACTATAAAAATATAAAGAGAAAAAGCAAGAGCATGATCTTGATCTAGAAACTAAGATGTCTAAATGCATGGCAAATGTCTCTTTTTATAGGCCAAAATTGAAAACTATTAATTTGATTACTAATTAATAAGTGGGCGATCAACTCTTGACTTGGTGATAATTTTTATATTTTTATCTATAAAAAAGGTTATTGATAACGTCAAAATTTGAACTAACCTTTCTAAAAGTTTTAGAAAACTATCTCAGTTTTCCAGAAAAAAAATTAAGATCATTTAGATTTCTAAAACTCGAGATATGGACTAAAAACTGAACAATATTTGGGCTACAAGACATATTCAAACTTTTACGTTGTTGATAAGATATGAACTTCCAAACAGTAAAATTGAGTCTTGTCTTCCTATAAAAGTTTTAGGCTCATGTCTTTGCTTTCTATCTATATAAATCAAACTTAAATATAAGATTTACAGCTACATATATGACTTAATTACCAAACAACATTTCAATTTGAAATGCTTTTTTTTTTTAAGTTTGGTCATTTCTTTGTCCTTTCAATTTCAATACTTCAAATCATCAATCAATCCTTTTATTTATGTAATAGACATGCATTTAGAATGAACATTTATCATAAATTAAAAGTATATTATAGTATCAGACTTGTTTATTATAAAATATGTTTTAGTTAAGGAGTTATTGATACTTCAAGTGTAAAATAATGATATAAAATCTTAATAAAAATACACTTTTAAATATTAATCATCATCAAGTTTAGAAGATTGTCTAAGTTGGTGATAAAAGATTAAAATGATAAAAGAAAATGCTTGAAGGCTAGCATGTATAAGATTGATAAAATTTATAATTTAATTTTGATTAATAAAAAATTTATTTGGTAAAAATATTTTTATTTAAGATAAAAAGATATAAATTTAGACGAAGTACTCTATTAGATCGTCAAAATAAAGCTAACGGACCACTATAAACGGAGGAAATTACAGATACACCACTGCCTCCAACCAAACAAAGACCCGAGCTAGGGTTTTGGATTTTCACTCTCTCCTTCTCTCTCAGCAACCAAACAAAGGCGTTGCAGAAGAAGAGAAGATCACTCGGTCAACAAGAATGACGACCATAGTCCCCACCTCGGAAGAGGATCCAGCCCTCTCCGTCGTCCGTTTTACCTCCGAACTCTCCTGGTCCGACGCCGGCCCCGAGGTATCAGTTTTTTTAAGAAAAATCTTAAACGTCTCCTAAATTTATATATCTCCCTTTTTAATATTATTTTTATTGAAATATTCTCACTTTATAATCCTTCTTGAATTTGCTTTTATTATTATTATTATTATTGATTGGAGAAATTATTAATTTATTTTGCTTAATTTTTTTATGTGCGGTGGAATTTGGGTATTGATGTTTTAAACAAAATAATTATGGAAACTGTTAATTGAAAATTGCGTTTTATGATCGGATTGGTTGGTATGGTAGGTAGCGGAACAACAAGTGAGTAGGCTGTGTGTGGAAGCGCAAGAATGTATGGTGATCAATAGGTGGTTGGATTTGACTTCTTTAATGTTAACTTCCGCCGATATTGTTTTTTCCAATTCCAAGGTTTCCGAGAAAGGTATTTCACTTTTCACACTGTTTCTTGCTAAGAAACTAAAATCTAGCTCTGAAATTTTTAGCGGTTATGTACAGTATATGAATTAGATGCAATGAGAATGCAATTTTTCTTGATATCAGCTTTTCTTATAATCATAGGGAGCAGAGGGTTTTTGTTAGATTTATTGTGATTTTGGTTGTATTTTGAAAGTGATTGCTTGTTATGCTTGTGGTTCATGATATGGATTTGAAGTGTTAAATGCAATTGTACTGATAAATATCGAAAATAAATTTTATTTTTAATCATATAGCTCTCTTTGCTGTGATAATTCATATGGTTATGTAATTGCAAGTTGCTGTTCTTGGTTGATATTTACTGCTATTTTTGGCAATTCATCGATTTATTTGGCTATCCAGAGTAGTCTTCTATGCAATAGCCATAATCTGTTGTGCTTCTCTATTTGTCCCTCGATTTCTTCCAATAGGAGTTGTGAGTAAGAATAAGGTCAACAAGTTGAGTTTTTTAATGACAAATAAATAGGTATCTTCTTGAACCATATTTTTCTTGTTTCTTTTGACCTTCTCGTTGTGATTTTTGTACTTAGTGGACTGTTTTTTTTTTTTTGCATTAGAGAAACAGTTTTCTTGAGTGAAGAAACGAGAACATTAACAAAATGGAATCTGAATGTCTAATTCAGACAGCTGGAACCTTGTCAAGCAATAATGACATAGATAGAGATATTTTAACTTGCATTTTTATTCTTACAGATACGCATCATTATTCTTACATAAGCATAATGCACCATTTTTCTTCTTCTTCCCTAGATCTTGAATGTATCTTCACTGTCATTTGCAATCTCGTCACAAAGTCTGAAAGTCCAGATGAAGAACTTGAGATGGCAAAACTTATATGTGCAAAAATTATTCAACAGCCAAGTGACAAGCCTGTGCTGCGCCTAAAGATGTAATATGTCACGTTGAGTTTGATTACAAGTCATAAATTTTTTGAAGTCACTATCTTACACTTGCCATCTTTTCCAGCTTGTTCAATCTGTACAACCTACTGGATAATGTGTACTGCCGGTTCTATGTTTACATGAAGGCCTTAAATTTGGCCATGAGTGGAAAAGTCACTGAACACATCATTCCTTCTTGCAAAAAGATTGATAGCTTCTTGAAAGAGTGGAATCTTGAAGTCCAGGATCAGAGAGAGCTTTTTCTCTGTGTTGCCAATGCACTAAAAGATAGCAAGAGGTGTGATAGGAAGATATTTAACAATGAAAATGAACTTACCTTTTTTATCTATTTAAGTTTCATTGTGCATTTTATGTTGTTTAATTAATCTCACAACTGTGCACTGCCCTTATTTTATTGTTCCAGCTCTGCAAAGGATTCTTTCAAATTCTTGACTAGGTATTTAGCCACTTTCTCTGGCGAGGATGCTTATAAAATGGGCGAAGCCAAGGATGAAGCTGCACATACAATTATTGAATTTGTCAAGGCACCTGACATGTTTCAGGTATTGCTTAATCTTGGAGATCCTTTACATTGCAATCTTCCTGCATGCTTACATGAGAAACCATTTTGTAGGCTGTCCTGATGTGTCCAATGCGAAGGAAAATACATTAACCACTGCCATAAAAGCCAAATTATCTTAATTTTCTGTGAACACTCGATTTTTAGAGAGCTTCTATAACAGTTTATTTCTTTTTGAACTGTGTCTGGCGAATTTTGTTTATACAGTGCTGTAATTTATGCTGTGATGTTCAAATGGTTAAAACTTGTTTGGTCAGAAATGATAGAACATATCCCTGAATATGGTAACGAAGTTCTAATATAAAGGGACATTGAAGTTCTTGAATTAGAATGAAAATGCTGGTTGTACTTCAGATTTCCATATCTTGGCTTTTTTTTCCTATTTAACCCTGGTGGTTAGCTTGCTTACTTAATGAATTTATGGCTTCTACACTGTGTATACTTTTAGTGTATTATGTTATGAGCATCAGTTTTCTTATTTTTTTCCCCGAGTAATGACTCATTGCTTTTATGGTGATTTATTTTTTGAGTTTGTTTGAGATTCTTTTTTGCCTGTCTTGGCCTAGCTTATGTCTAAATTTGGGATTCCAGATACTGATTTGCTTAGTTATATTGCAGTGTGATCTACTAGATATGCCTGCTGTTGCGCAATTGGAAAAGGACGCCAAATATGCGTTGGTATATCAGCTCCTAAAGATTTTCTTGACTCAGAGACTGGATGCTTATCTGGAGTTCCAAGCTGTGAATTCTGCTCTTCTGAAAAGCTATGGTATTACTATTGGACTTGTGCACTCCAGTCATGGCTGTTAGATGAAATGATATTTCTTCAAAGTTCTTTCTGACCAACATTATCTTCAAAAGTAAATTTATTTTCATTCATACTTCTTTGTTTTATAGGTCTTGTTCATGAAGATTGTATAACGAAGATGCGGTTGATATCATTGGTGGATCTTGCCTCACATGAATCTGGTCGAATTCCATATACCCTCATCAAAGATACTCTTAGGGTAAACCGGCTCACCATTCTGCTTTTACTAAATTCACCATTGTCTTATTTACTCACTTTGTTTAGGCGTCCTTGCAGATCAATGATGATGAGGTGGAATTATGGGTAGTGAGGGCATTAACTTCCAAGTTAATTGCCTGTAAAATGGACCAGATGAATCAAGTTGTGCTTGTGAGGTACTCTCTCTCTCTCTCTCTATCTTATGATTATAGCAGGACTACAGTGCTTATAATTTATTGTGGTTTGTGAAAGTGAGTTTCCTTCTAATCTAACGTTGATGTGATGTGCAGTTCTTGTACTGAGCGTGTATTTGGGCGACAACAGTGGCAGGTGCTTAGGACAAAGCTTGGTACATGGAGGGTAAGAATTCTCCTAATCAATCCTGTTTAACTCTTGCATTTACCATCTGGAATATGCCTTCTCTGCATTGTGTCTCAGGATCAACATTTTCTATCAAAGTGTTTCAAAGGAAGAGTGTTTTACTATTCCCCAGCAAAATAAAAAAAGAGAGTCAATGATGAAAAACATTTCCAAGTTTCTTATGCTAGTGTCATCCTTAGTGGACTTTGACACTGAAGCTCCATGTTTTCCAGGATAATATTGCAAATGTCATAAACACCATCCAAGCTAACAAGATCACCGAAGACAGCTCACAGGCAGTGCAGGGATTGATGATTCGTTAGGGGCTTTTTTCTCTGGCCATTTATTTTAAAGGTCAATCCATAGCTGGATCCGTTGTGGGTTGGAAAACATCGGGTGCTTTTGGTTGTCATTTACTTCAGTTGGAAATTGATAGTGTATTTGGGAGAATTTTGAGAGAGGTGGTCGTCTAGGCGTTTTAACATTCACCATGCGAAGTGATTTTATGCAACAAGTTCAATGTCTATTTTCTTTATGTGGCAAACTTTGGTTTCACTGTCACGAATATGCTTTTTGAGTCATGGCATGCGATTCGTCTATTTCCCTAACCATTCACTTCTCTAGACTTTGGGTTCCAATCAATTAGCAGCTTAATGGATGGAATGCATGGCTGGTGCGCACCTGCATTTGAAAATCAAATCACATGATTGGGGGAAATCTTTTTGTACGTTTCGATTAATAGATCTGGTCCTGTGTGGCTCCATGCGAAACAGCCGACAGGGCCAAGTAGGCCCTGAGACTCCGGTTACTAGAGCTGAAAACCCCATCCCTGATTCAGAACTATTGGTATCTTGAAACTTAACACTGCTTTTTCACATCCTGCAAGCTGCTTGTTTGAGTTATATTGATAGAAGTTGGTATCCTTTGTTTTTTTTATAAACACTGCACCGAAGAAGTGGTGAGGAATTAACAAGGTTTCAAGAAAACTACAGGGATAGAGAAAAGGAGTAGCCGCTCTTACTATAGTGTATATAGCCATCAATGAAGGTAATGAAATGTTTATGTGTATAGTTTCCAAAACACTACAAGGTCCTTCTAACACGCTTATTAGGTTCGTTTTGTTTTAATGCAGCCTACACAACAACCAAGGCTTATTAGTTTGTTTTGTTTTAATGCAATCTACACAACAACTAAAATCAATGACTCCATCGTTTACCAATCTTTTAATTTTATAACACTAGGTTTGATGCCGACAATATTACCATGCAGAGTCTTTAGAGGTATTATCTTTATATAAATGAAGAAGAAAGTACCAATGAAGTCGAAATTGAAAGCATAAGGTAAAATTCTTGAAACTGAAATAAGATTTCTTGGAACTTTTATTTTCCGTCGGTTTCTTTCGGTTTAAGAAGCCCTGTATGATATTGCCAACTTGGATTGCAGAACTATAATCAATTCTTTTGGTTCAAGAAGCCCGACAGTAAATATGCTAGTTTTACAATAAAACTTGCCACTGAATTGATGTCTTCAACCTTTTGTAATTAAACGTAATAGATATTTTTATAATTGAAAATGTTGTGGATATTACTTTATTATATTTAATTGTAAACTTAAATATGATATAAAAATTACTAACTAAAATTTATGTTAATCATGAATTACTTACGTTTAGAAAAATCAAAACTATGCATAGAAACATTATGGATAAAAATCTTTTGTTTTGTGCAACAAAGCAATAGCAACATCCCAGCGCTGAGGGTGCTGGTTTTACAATAGAGCTTTGATGCCAGGTTTCCTCCCAGCCTCCACATAATTAATTTTTCAATGAAAGTAAGACTTCCTTTTAACATTGTAACTTTTTTCAAACACAAAATTTAACAAAAGCACGCAGCCTAAGATTTTAGCTCTCTTGATTATCCAATTAGTTTTTCCAAAAAAATAAAAACACCACACATGCAAGAATCTCAGTTTGCACAGAGTTTTAACATACAAAATCCAGTTTGCATATAGTTTCCACATATAAAGCAACTTCCAGATTTAAAACCTTGTCTATTATTATCATGGTTAATGCAATCAAAAGATCTCAAACAAAGATTTTAATGGAATCGAAAGCTAGACTAAAGATATTGCTCCAATACCACAAAGATTTGTAATATCATCATGAAGTTACAATAAATTAAAGAGCTAAAGCCCAAGAACACACAACTCCAGCTAAAGCAGTCATAATTCCAATAAAGCACAAATACAAAACCATAGAAAAGATAATGATAATGATAAAGATAAATCACCCTTTTATGGAAGAATTTCATGAATTCTATTTTCTATATATTTTTTTTCCCATCACTGCGTAACCTTTCAGAAAAACTAGTTGATGCGGGGGATTTATTATTTGAATATATTAAATGGATAATGGGCCAAAAAATAATATTTCAATCTTAAAGTAAAACAAGGGAAAAAATTGTCGCTTGATTTTCAGATGAGATCAAAATATAACTATGGTTTCACTCTATAACTCTTTGCTCAATTTGGGAATCTGAATTGTTAACATTTCTCTCAGAACTAAACCCAGAAGGTATCCCTTGAAGTTTGGCACATCAAGGACTTGAATATTGACTAAAGCAGAAACTTGTAGGCTAACATCAGAGTTGCCTAATGCCTTAAACCTTACAACTAGTAATGTACCTCCTGGCTATGGCAGGAAACTGCAAGTCAATCAACGACCTGTTGGTTCTACACTTTTCACCATGGATTTGTCCTAAATGCATCTCTGAGGAATAACTTGCTGCATGTCAAGAAATTTGGATAATACTAATTTACTTGATAATACACAATAATGATTGATGGGGCAGGGTGTAACAGGCCTTACAGGTCAGCAGTTGGGCCAATTGGAGAAGAAAGAAGGAAGGAAGGGGAGAAGAAAAGAAAGGAAGCCCTACTGCCAACAATGACCCAACTAGAGAGGGGGAAGGGAAAAGAGAGGGATGGCATGGAAACCGAGAGAGAGAGCTAGTGACTTTCCATCAACATGCGCCTTTTAAAAAGATCCCCTCACCAAGATGAAGCTAGTGCAATAAAAAAGAGACACAGATCGGATGATGGAGGGCTCACATGCCACCCAAACATAGTGAAGCCTAGCACGCAATGTCGTATGTCTTACGTTTGCTTTGCTTTTTTGACTGTATTTGTTTTTTAAAAAACAGTTTTTAAAAAATCACTTTTCAAATTTTTCTGTATTTATTTGTTATTAAAAAAGTTAGTTAATAGAAAATACTTTCCGGTTAACAAAAAACACTTTCCAGTCAACGGAAAATACTTTCTGGTCAACAAAAATATTTTTTTATATAAAAAAAATTAACTTAGTTTTCAAGAAAATGTTTTTCTTTTTAGCTGTATTTGTTTTTCGAAAAGTGATTTTCAGAAAAACACTTTCCAAACTTTTTTGTATTTGTTTTTCAGAAAGTGATTTCGGGAAAATTACTTTCCAAACTTTCTTGTGTTTGTTTGCTGTTAGAAAAGTTGGTAAACGAAAAACACTTTCCAATCAAAGGAAAATTTAGCTTGATTTTCAGGAAAGTGTTTTCTAAAAAATTTGGGAGGAAAACACTTTCCGGAAGTTGTGAAAAGTTTAGAAATGTCATTATTTGTTGATTATATCAAATTTGATCCTCAAACTTTTGATTGCTATATACATTTTGTTTTGAATATTTATTTTTCAATTTTATTTCTTAAAATTTAATTTTTATATTTACTTTGGTCCTCACTTTTATAATTGTTATTTGCTTTTCTCCTATTATTTTTTTATTGCATTTTTTTCCTAACAAATTTGGTCCTCATTCTTTTGATTGTTATTTATTTTATTTGAAATACTTTATAAAATGTTAATTATTATTATTTTAATTTCTTCATCTTTTTTTTTAAGATTTGATCTTTATTATTTTAATTATTATTTATGAAATTATTTTTTTCAATTTCATTATTATTTAACTTTTTAATTTGTAAGATTTATTCCTTATTATTTTAATAAACTTGAGAAAAATAAAATATTAATAAATTATTTTCCAGTTTATTTTCTATAACATAACCAAACACTGAAAAGTGTTTTCCAGTTTATTTTTCATAACACTGCCAAACATCGGAAAATACTTTATTTGTAAGAAATTTATTTTTTCCGGAATTCACTTTTCTGGAATTCACTTTCCCTGGAATTCACTTTTAAAAAAAAACAACTTTCCTGCAAACAAACGGGGCTTTAATTTAGTTTCTAATTTCTACAGCATTTTAATTTAGTCATTAAAAGTAGATCAATGAAGTCCTTAATCAGGTAAAGAAGAATAAAAGTTAAAAAAAAAATGAGAGAAGAAATGGTAGCCCAAGCAAGCCCAATGAAGGCCTTTTAGGGAGAAAAGAAGGAGAATGAAAAAAAAAATGACTAAGAGTATTTATATCTTTTTATTTTTTAAAAACATAATAAAAAAACATTTTTTCTCTTTAAATCATAAACAAAATAATGCAGGTGTGAGGGGTAATTTCATTTTTTCATATTTTTTTTATTTTCATATTAATTGAGAGCATTTTAGTTTTTTAATGTTGAATAATTTATTTTTTTAATTCAAAAAGTTTTTGGCACATACTCTCCACGAATCAATGCTCTTTTGACGATGCGTGCATCTCCTCCTAATTGATAAACATGCTCTTCCACTATATTGTTTGAAGTGTTGTTGCATTCTTTTTCTCGTGGTGCGATTCGTGATGTTAGATGATAGACGGTTTGTCATTGTGGTCATTTATTTTTTTCTTTTCTCTTTTTTTTTAAAGTACACATTGATACTTTTTGTTTTTGCAATTTCACTTTTAATCTTTATTCGTTTGATTTCTATTTTTTGTTCTTGACTATTTTATAAAAAAAAATGTTTGTTTTTAATTTAGTCCTTTAATTAAAATTTATCATATTTTTTTTTCAAATTCGGTATTTATTCCTTTGATTTCGAGTTTTTTTTTCCTTGGCTCTTTAATTAAAGTTTTATTAGTTTTTAATTTTATCATTGAATCAAATTTATGATATATTATTTTTCTCAATTTAATCCTCATTCTTTTAATTTTTCTATTTTTTTAAAGGTATATTTCTTTTCAATTTAACCCTCCAATCAAAAAAATTTGGCTACCCTTTGATTTACTTTTTTTATTTTGATTTTCACCTTTATTTTTTAATTATTATTTTTTGTTTCAGATCCTTTTATGTAATTGAATTTTTTTTCTCAATTTCATTATTTAGCATTTGATATACTAGGAATTGAGCTTTATAGTTTTTTTCATGTATGGTGTTTTTATTCTAATGATCAGGGTCACAAACTTAAAAATTAACGCAGGTCAACATCCTTTTTTGTGCTAATTTTATGTTTTGATTTCACCATTTAACATCATTAAAAAAAAACTTCTTTATGGTTTACTTTAATTTCTTTTGTAAACACCATATATATATATATATATGCTGATTTAGAAATCGAAAGCGAAAACTACCTGTTTAGAAATTGACAACAAAAATTATGTTGTTGTCAATTATAAAATTGGTAGCGACATATATAATTGATGACTCCACCTTCATTGTTGATTCCTAAATTGACAAATGTAGTGTTATTAAAAGTTAAGGAAACAAATTGAACTATCTTAAAGAGCTGAAAGGAAGGAGTAAAATCAGTTTTGGCCAAACCAAAACACGAATAAAAACCCAACCCCAAACACCACACCTCAATTTATGTGAAGTATAAATGCAAGGAGAGAGAGAAGGGACCCTTCCTCTTTTCAAAGTTTGTTTGTTATAGCTGTATGTTTCTTTTTTCCACATTCCTCTCAATGAAAATTCAACCAAAACCAGTAAAGAATATCTCTTGAACATGTGAGAGAGAGTTGAGATCATGAATGAAGGCTGAGCAGAATAAGAACACTTTTAACCTAACCTTAAATACCCCACCTCAGTTTATGTGAAGTATAAATGTAAGGAGAGAGAAAAAGGGACCCTTTCTTTTTCCAAAGTCTGTTTGTTATAGTTGTATGTCTCTTTTCTCCACCTTATTCCCAACAAAAATTTAAACCAAAACCAGTAAAAAATACCTCTTAAACATGTGAGAGAGAGTTGAGATCATGAATGAAGGTTGAGCAATTGTTTAGGGGGAAGGAAAGGGGGTTGGAACGAGTGGGAAGAAACTAATAGAAAACAAAGAAAAAAAAAGAACCGAGAGAGGAAGAAGAAGGGGGAAAATAAAGAAAAGAGGAGGAGAAATACTATCAAACTGTCCAGACCTATTTACAGTTGAAAGGTATGGGTTATGTAGTCTCCTTTTGCCCCCTTATTCTTCAAACCCAAAATTGAAAATGATGAAGGATCCTTAATAAAAATTGACCCAAACCTCTTAGGCTAATTGTAAAGGAAATTGAAAAAAATCTAAGAGAACAACAACAAAGACGAGATGAGACCAAATTCCAGAGCATTTAACTAAGAATAATGAATAAAATGGATATAATAAAACCTGGTAGAGGGCCAGCCATAACAATAAAACAATCCAGAATGCATTGTGTAAGAAGATGCATTAAGTTAAAATCATGTGACTCTACTAGAATTTGATAAAAGGTCTGTGTTAGAATTGAAAATGCATGTGTGTGTTCAAGTTAAAATGATATGACTTTGCTAGGATTTGATGACAGGTGTGTGTTAGAAATAAAAATGCATTTGTGTATTCATGATAAAATCATGACTCTGCCGAGATTTGATAACAGATATGTGCTGGAATTGAAAATGCATGTGCATATTCATATTAAAACCATGAAACTTGCTGGGATTTGATGATATATATATATATATATATATATAGTGCTAGAATTGAGAATGCATATATGTGTTCATGTTAAAACCATATAACACTGCTGAGATTTAATGATATATTATGTGTTGGAATTGAGAATACATGTGTGTGTTTAGGTTAAAACCATGTAACCCTACTAGGATTTGATGATATATTATGTGCTGGAATTGAAAATGCATGCGTGTGTTCTGCAATGAATTTGTAATTCGCTATCAAAATTGAGTTAATTGCAGTTATTTAACACTTGCTGTCGAAGTGAATGTTCTGCAACTAATTTGTGATTCACTACCAAAATTGAGTTGCATGTAGTGAATTTGTGATTCACTATCAAAATAGAGTTGCCTACAGCGAATTAGCATTCGTTGCTGAAGTTGTACTATATACAATGAATTTAGGACTCGCTACTAAAATTAAATTGTCTACAGCGAATTAGCATTGTCTGTTGTGAAAAATGTTGACTACAGTGAAGTAGCATTTGCTACCGAATTGGCAGCCTGTAGCAAACCAGTTTTTGCTGTCGAATTGCGCAGCCTGCAGCAAACTTGAAGCGAATTAGTTTTCACTGCAGAATTGTGCAACCTGCAACGAACTAGTTTTCATTGCCGATTTCTATAATAGGCCTTTCGGGTATAAATGACTTAAATAATAGTAATAACTTCTCAATATGATGATGTAAAATCTGAAACACTTGAATATGAACTCTTGAAATAAGTATTGTGATGAATGTGATTCAAAGATACAAATGTATTGATTTGTAATCATTGATAGCATAGGTGATACAGTCGGGATTGAACCATCATCAAGATAAGAACAACCCACAAGTGGAGTAGGTAGGTGACTTTCACCTTTTTTTTTTATAACATTGAATAATAAAATACTTTATCATGAATGTTACTGTATTGTGTTAATATATATGTCAGATTGTCAAATGCTTAAATGTTGATAAGTGATTGATTAGCTTCGACTAATAACATTTGAAGGAATAATCGGGACAAAGGAATCATCCAAGACAAATAAATGATTAGTTTCAACTACTGATATCCGAGTAATGACTAGGATAAATGAATTATTAGCTTCAGCTGATGGCATTCAAAGTGGATGGCTGGGATAAGTGAACGGTTAACCTCGAGAAATAATGCCTTAAAATAATAGCTGAATTTAAAATTATAGTCGATTGCAAGAATTGGTGCATCTATATGTACAACAAGTTTTTTTATACCAAGTACATAAAGAAACTATTACTATCACACTTCAAACATGAGATAATGTTAATGTTTCATTAAACCACCTAACCATTTATTATCATTGTTATTATTAAGTAATTACATTTTTCTAAATGTTTTATATGGCAACAAGGATATCACACCAACTAGGTGACTAGGAAACCCGATACACGGGAACCTACTTTTGTAAGAAATCATGTAGTTGTATACTAAATCACAATGTATTTTGTATGAATCAGTATACTAAATGCATAACTATTATTAGATCATCTTTGTTTAAATTCGTAATGACTATTAGTAGAAATAGGAATGCAAACTTATGTCTATGTATATATATTTTTAATGTGAACTTCTATCATGTAAACACAATATTATGTATAAATCTTAAATGAAATGTTGATTGTTGTTAATATATAAATTGTATCTTAATGATGTGAGGGAACAAGTTTGTTAATTACCAACATGATGTGTGTCAAATACAAAAAAAATTATTGTTGTTTTGTGCTTGAGAAGCCAAGTTATTACATCTTTTCTATCATTTTATCATAATGAGCAATGAATTTTGTAAGTTAACTTGAGGTAACTTACTTCTTATTATCCCAGTTATCTCTTTATCACATTAACTTAGGTTTACTTGGACTATTTATTCAATTTTCTACTTCAAAGGTTGCTTTCTAAATTATTGTGATATATATATATATATATGTATGTATGTATGTATGTATGTATAAACACACTACTATTGTTGTCTTTATTTTGTATAATTAAAATAGAATTAATTTATTAAATCAAGTCGGTTTCATAACCCAAGTTATTGATTTTCTTCTTCCTTTTATTTTTAAACATGCTTGTGACACCTAAACTATCACCATATTTTTTATTTTATTTTTTTACTATAATTTTGGTTTTTATTCTAATTGATACATTTTTAATATATTTTTAAATAATTTTTAATTTATATTTCAATTAATATCCCTCCTCTATTTTATTTTATTTTGCTTATCCCTCCTCTATTTTTTTTATTTTTCTTATTTTTTTAATAGAGGTTTTTTTGTTAAAAAAATATATTGTATGTTTAAATTTTTAAAGATTTTATTTTGATTTATTTATATATTTTTTATGTTTTAATACAGATGAATTTTATTTTTAAAAATAAAAATATTTATTTTTAAAAAATATTTTAAATATAAGCAACCTTGCATAATACTTTTTTTTTTCCTTTTGTTTTATTCAATTATTTTTATATGTTGATTCATTTCTATTATCATTTAATTGAATAAAAAACTAATTTTAATAGACAAATTCAATAAATATGACTATGTAAGTGTTATATATTGTATAATCAAATAATTTAATTTATATTGATCTCTTGTTTCTTCTAGTTTTGTTTTTAGTTAATGATTTTTATTTATTTATATATAAATATCAATTTACATTAATTTAAAATACTTGCATATCTAATACACCACCTGAGAATAATATGAGCCAAATAACTAGTGTTGACTAACTTGTGTGCATGTATTCTTTTTCTCTTCCTCTTCCTGGTGGACAACTCGATTTGGCTTAATAAGTTTACCTAGAATGTGGTTAATTTTAGATTAGAACTAGATTGGATTTATAAAAAAATAGAGGTAATTAAAAACTTGGTTGATCTAACCATAAACTTGATTATAATTTGTTAATTATTTTTTTATTTTTTATTAAAATAATATTATTTTAATTTAAAAATATAAAGTTAATCTAGATAACCTAACAATCTTAACTTTAAAATGCATGGGCCATCAAATCAAGTTTAAAAACACTGGTTATGATAATTTAGTCGTACAATTGATTATTTTTCAAGGGTGCAGTCTTTGGGCCAAGCATTTTTCAGCTGTGATATTACGGGTAAAAAAATAAATTTAGTTTACCTGAGTACTTAATTGAAAGAGTCTTTCTTTCCTTGAGGAGTTAATTAAGAATCTCCAAAATGTTTAGGTACCACTTTTGTGGTTGCCAAATAGAAGAGGCACGGAATAGCAAATATCCAAATCAAAACTAAAAACCTAGAAGTATATTATTTTTAGGGTTTTCTAAAACTAAAAACCTCGGACGTCGGGAGAGCTGCTGTAATCAGCGGTTGTGCAGAGAAAGAAGGAAGATGAGCAACAGACGTGGCCCCCCAAAGCACCAAAACAACTACGCTTGGAAACCCAACGCCGGCCGCAAAATCAATGAAACGGTAACCGCTCAATCACGGCAGCTCATCCCATTCAAAAGCATGAAGGCTTTTTTTTTTTTCCCTGTAAATTATTGATACTAACTAAACTAACCCAGAAATCATTTCAAAGTAGGAAGTTGGAGGCAGGCTAAAACCCTTGTCAGAGATTACTGGGGTTTGCCAAAGATGTAAAGAACAGATTGATTGGAAACGTCGGTATGGAAAATACAAGCCCCTTACTGAGCCTGCTAAATGGTAAAGCTTATTTCCCCCTTGAGAAGTCCTTTTTTCTGTTGGTGTTTTTGGAAGTGAACAAGAAAGTGTCCTTTTTCACATTGAAAACTAAAGAGGGTAACTTGACTAATATGAGTATGTTGTGATTTGAATCGAATGTTTTATTGCATTGCAGTCAAAAGTGTTCAAAACGTACAGTGCGTCAAGCTTATCATAATTTATGCACTGGTTAGTTATCTTCTTTCTTTCTTTCTTTTTGTTTCAGTTATTGAAATTTTCCTTTGTTTGGAAGGAAGAATGTTGGTGTTAATTTAGTTATGGGATTTTACTTTTTATATATATAGCTTGTGCAAAGGAGCAAAAGGTGTGTGCCAAGTGTCGATGCCATGTGGATCGCATAATTGGAAGGTAAGTGTTTTTTTTATTTATTTGGTTCTCGGTGTGTGCATTCTCACATTTGATTTTGAAAGTTGGGTGGGTGTATTGTTCATTTGATCTGTAGAGACCTTGCTGATGTAGAGGCTGAGCAAAAGACACTTGAGGAGGTATGATTATTTGGTTCTGTTGTTCAATTTTTGTGTGTGTTTGAAAGTTAAGTTTGTTTTTGAAATGTCGGGTAATGGATATTTTTCGTGGTTTTTATTTATTGCAGGCAATTAAGAATGCTCGAGAGAGGGATCGGAGGGCTATCCTACGTGCTGTAAGTGCTTTAGAATAATTCACTTCAGCTACTAAATCTATGTATAAGTTTTTTTCTGTGTCCTTAGAAGTTAAACAAGAATAGATAACTTCTGGAAGGGTAATATAATCATTGGAAAGCAGCATGCTAGTTACTCTTTTGTAGGGATACTAATTTGTAGGTGGTTTTAAAGAATTCTACTTTAACAATGTCACAACTTGTTTTTTTTTTTCCTTTTTGATTGGAACCATATCACGACTTTAAACTTGGATCAAATGCTAATCTTTTATAGGAGATATTTTATACAGTGAGAACTTGCTAGGATTTCTGGCTCTTTTTTGAATTTTTGCTATGATGATGTAATACTAGAATAGAATAATTTGTCTTCCTGTAGTCCTATTAGCCCATTTCTCCAAATTACTGTTGGGTCTTGATGAATTCCAGATAATGAACATGCAGACTTTGATGTTTTTGTTTTGTTTACTGATTGTGGGTTTAGTATATTCCTAAGATTTTTCAAGTCGAATGTCAGCTTGGTGGTGAAGATCCAGAATTTTCATACAATTGCTTGTTTTATGGGTTGGCTTTTATCAACCTGTATTTTGTAAATGTTTTGTTTTAGGTGAGTTTTGTAGTCTGTACAAGCAACAGGACTTCCCCCTCAGTCCAAATCAACTTAGAAGCAGTGGGTCCTAGTTGATCTACCTTCTTGCTGTCCTCATGCCTTGCTAGAAACATTTACCTTCAAGGATGGCATCATTGTTTGATGGAAATAAATATTACACTGAGAATTCACTCAAGATGCCAAGTTGACATGCAATTTCAAATTACTAAGTGAGTAGAAAATGAAATTGAAAGGAAATTATAAATTATTGGAGTTGACATGTAAATCTAGCTAGAATGCATGTTGAAGTCTGTTTTGGAAAATAAGGTGTTATTGGGAGTCACCATTGTTATCATCTTGAAGTCATATTAAAGTGGGTACGTTGATATTAAGACGTAGTAAGGAATAACTGGCCACACTTTTAGAATCCCTCTCCATTATAAGATCTAGGCTTTGTCATATTTATAAGCTTCACCTTCTCCATCAACAATGTTGGGCAAAAAAGCGATGATCTGACTGCATAATTCAGCTTGCTGGGAGCTTGTCACTGTATGATGTGGTCTTTTTATTAACATTTTCCTAGGAATCCTGGGTTATTTATTGTCCAACTAAGATACCTTTTCATCCAAGTGCCTTAAATGAGCCTGTCTGCGTGTATTTCATGATTGACATATTGTGTCTCTAATGTCTGATCCATTATCTAAATTTCATTCCTATATGAATTATGTCGTCAATTTAACAAACTGAAACTACTTTTGTAGTAGCTGTAGTTTCTCCTCTTGATAGTCTGTTTGGGCCTTCTACACTTGCATTGCATTGCATTGTATGAATGACATCTGTGTTGTCAGATGAACTATGGTAATTTGACCTTTTCCACCGTCAAAATGTGTTGTGTTGATCCTATTTATTGCATCAGATGAACAAAGGTAAACCTATGGGTTTGACAAAAAACCCAACCAATGAAGGAAATACGGTTGGAGATTTGTTCCCTTCCTCATCACTCGAGGAATATGCTGCAAAAGGTAGGGATCGCAATCGCATTGTTAATGGTAGCAACAGTCTCGGTGATGGTGAAGATGTTGATGATGATGTCGATGATGAGGAGGGGGAGGAGGGCAATGAATCTGAAAATGGAGAAAACAATGAAGATCTGGATGGAGAAGATAACCCTGAACATCAAAGTGAAAATGGGGACAAAGTTTGTAATTAAGAGAGTGCGATGATTTTTTCAAGAGCTGTATTGGATTTCCAACCAACAAGATTAATAGCGAAATAGAGATGTCTTGTCGCCTTCCAGTTTTGCTGATGTGGTGAGATATCATGTATGCAATGCAACAGCTTCCAATTTTTGTTCTCTTTTCTTTTAAAACTCACATGTGGAAGTGATTCTGTCCATTTTTATCAGTGAATTCATTGATCATGTTAAAGTATTAACTATGTCAAGGAATGAGGAAAAGTCACCCTAGCACCAAATTTGTTGAAATCCAAAATCATTAAATGACCAAGAGCTTCTATTTCTTGTGGTACTAGGTCAATTGTTGTGATTCAAGTTCTTAAACCATTGCTTCCCAGTGATGCTCTTACATCCTGTAAATTCTGTCATGATTGGTTCAAACTTCAAAGGAGCTGGAGCAAAAGTATTTCTTCGGTGTTGCATAAAAATGTGCCATTGCAGCACGTAAAATACAAATGTGGTGCTATTTTTGAATGTTTTCTCATGCCTATTTCCAAATGGTTGCTTGATGCAAGATGTACTTGTTGGGTCGAGGGATGTTTCACATTATGCAATGACTTTTAGCCGAGCCTCATTTGATTCCATCTAATGAAGGAAACCGGAGTCCAGAGTAATTGGTAGAACAAACAGCAATTATATTAAAAATTGATTGTTTTTCGTTGGTTGTTTTTTAAAGTGTTTTTTATTTATAAATATATTAAAATAATATTTTTTATTTTTAAAAAATTATTTTTGATATTAGTATATTAAAATTATTTGTAAATATAAAAAAATATTAATTAGAAATAAAAAAATAAAATAAAATATATATATTTTTTAAAAGTATTTTAAAAATGTAAAAATATTCTATTTGATGGATCAAAATTGTATTTAAAGTTGTTTTGATGTAAAATGGGGTCATTTACCAATAAAAAAACATGTTTTTTAATATATGAGTTTATATGGTAGTAATTGTGTTTTTTAAAATGTTTTTTGCTTAGAAATATATTAAAATAATATTTTTTTTATTTTTTTAAAATTATTTTTAACATAAACACATTAAAATAATTCAAAATATCAAATAAAATTTATTTTTTTTTTAAAAAAATTATGTGATGCAAAAACAAATAGACTCTATATGATGGATCAAAACTGTATTTTGAGTTGTTTTGACACAAAATGGGGTCATTTACTACTAAAAAAATAATTTTGTTGGAAATATGAGTTTATTATGTTTGGTTTTTAACAAATATATATTCATTTTATTCCTTGATTTATTTGAAATGGTCCCTAAACTTTACTATGTTAAAAATGTTCCTTAAAAGTAGATTGAAGAAAGAGGATCCAAGAGGCAGGAGAGATACTAATTTTTCTTGAGTTTCTAGAGTTGATTAAAATATGTTTTGAGGTTCAAAAATGACTTTCAAATGTTCTTGTGATAATTATAAGGTGTTTGAAAGTAAAACTAATGTGAAAACTAGCTTTTTGGTTTGTTTTATGTTATGATTGGTTTTTTTATATATAAAAAAAAATCAAGAAGTAAAAAATTTAATGTTTAATAGTCGAAACACTTTTAAAATATTTAAATAATGATATATATATATATATATATATAAATGCATATGACAATACTTTTAATGGATTTTGGCTAATAATGGTTAGCTTATGAAACCTACTATATGGGTGTGAAGTTGTGATAAAACTATGAAACCCACATTGAAATAAATTAAAAAGTTCAATTATAATAAATCAAATATTAAAGTTTAAAAACAAAAAAAAGAATTAATTTGAAAATAAAATAAAATAAAAATAACCTAAGTGAATTTATATTGATGGTTGGTACAACGTTGCCAACTAGGCTAAAATTTTTTGAATGTAAGAAGAAAAAAAGTTAAGACAACACTAGGATTTCTAAAAAAGTAAAAGATGTTCGAGACTTGATTTATTAAGTTGATATAGTTTAATAAGTTTAGTTAATTTAAAAATATAAAATGGTAATCCTAATATAATATTTTAAAATCATAACTCCTTAAATATTAGAATTGAACTCAATCAAGAAGCTCCATTCTTAACAAAAACAATAAACCTAAAAGAACAATATCAATTCGTATTAATCTATTAAGCCTATGACCCAAGTTAGTTGACCAAAAACATCAAATTTAAAAAATCTCAAAACTCAATTTTTAACTAATTAAATGTTAAAAAAATAAAAAAAAATCAGTCATTCAAAAGGATTAAAAAATAGCAATTATAAGTACAAAAAACTTAAGTCACTCAGGTCAACTCGCCAAACTCACAAGTCAGACTATGAGATAGAGTAGCTCAATAGAAAGGAAAATGAAGAAAATCACAAAACCTATTCTTGTGATATGATTCATTTGACCAGAAGCGCCAAATATGAAAAAAAAACCATGAAGCCTATTTTTCAACAAATAAAATATTAAATAATGAAATTAAAAAAATAAAATAAACCCCATAAAAGGATCTAAAAAAAAGAGAGTAATAAAATGCAAAAAAAAGAAGAAGAAGAAGATGCTAGCCCACTTAAGTTAATTTGCCTAACTCATTAGTTAGGTCATGAGATTGAAATAACTTGATAGGAAAAAAAATAAAATCATGAAGTCTATTTTGTAAAAAAAATAAAAATGCACAATAATGGGATTGAAAAATAAAATAAGTAAAATGTTTTTGTTAACCATGTAACTTATAAAACCACTGACTTAAGCCATTTGATTAGAAGCATCAAATCTAAAAAAAATAACAAAACATAATTTTTAATAAAATTAGATGTCAAATAATAAAATTAAAAAAATAATTATACAAAAGAATAAAAAATAAAAAATATCAATTAAAATAATAAATATAAAATTAAAAAAAAAACAAATAAAAGGATGGATAATTTTGGGTCTAAGAGTTAAATTAAAAAGAAAAAATAAATGCCACCAAAAGAATGAGGATTAAATAAAAAATAAAAAATTATTTTTATATAAAATTAAAAATAATTGAAAGTTCACAAAAAGAGCAAGGAAAAATATTAAGAAATAAAAAGACTCGAGACTAAAATTAAACAAAGAAAATAAATTTAGATTAAATGGTAAAATTAAAAAAAACCTACAACAGGGCTTATGATAAAAATTATAAATAAAAAAAAGAAGGATCGACAATCAAATAATTGTAACTAAGAGGATTACCGTGAATTTTTAAATGGCTAGTGCAAATCTCAAAAAAGAAGAGAATAAAGATAAAAAATAAAAAAATATTATCGATGATCATCCGACAAGAAACAACGAGCACAAGTCATTTCTTGAGGAAGAGAATGTTACAGGTAATCCAATGACATTATAAAAGGAAGTTTTTCATTACCCGAGTCATTTACACGTGTAGCCCAAAAAAGCATTCACATGTGTCATCCAAAAGTAGTGAAATGGTTGTTACACTAACATGTTCAACGCACATGCCAACATATTATTTTATTTATTTATTTTATTTATAAAATTACCACATTGTTCCTAAGACCAAATAACTACTATATAAAAACTTTATAAAATTACACGAAAGCCCTTGAATGGCCTTGAGAATTTTGATTCTAAGATTAAGTAGGACATTACATTATACTTAAAAGATTGTCAATTTTGATTCGGTGAGTATTTTGTTTCTTTAATTGGAATGAAATATTTTGGTTTTAGAGCATTTTGACATGCCATTTCAAGGTTGTATTGTTCATGTTTGTGTGTGTAATTCAATAAATGTAAGTCAAATTCAAGATAAATTAATTACAAATTTGCAATACAAACACATTATCAAACAAATATAATTTTAAGATTTAAAATATTTCTAAATAGTCAAAATTAAATAAAACTTTAATTTAAAGTAATTCAATTTAAACAAAATACCAAATTATTTTGAAAGTAAAATCTTTTAATAAAAAAAAGAAATATAAATCAAATATCATCTTTATCATTAAAATATAAATAAGAATCTTCATCTTGTGGCAGTATGTATGAAAAGCCACTAACTAAACATTTCAATAATTGATTATTTCCACCAAGCTCATTCTCGTCATCAAAACATATCTCTTCATCCTTTAAGTTAAAGTAGACAAAGTTGTTTCAATAATTTCCCAACTTATATCCTTTCTATCAAGAATGCTAAATTCTTTACAAATCCATTCATTCAATATGTCAATATTATCTAGGCTAATGACATCTAAAGCATGTCTTATTTTACTCATATTTTGACAAGTATAAACACGAAAAAAAAAACATGAATATAAACAATATATATCAACAATAAATCTAATTTTAAAAAATCATATCATTATTAATGAAAATAGAAATAATTATTTTTAATATCATTGGTATTGAAAATAGTAATGAAAAAAAGTTTTTTATAGTTTATACTTGGATGATTTAATTAATCAAATTGAACCGAATTCAATTTGATTTAAAAGCTTTTAAAGTGTGGAAAGGAACATGTAAAATAAAATCAAAACATTTCAGTTAAAATTTATCTAAAAAATATAGAATAGATTGAGATTTGAAATAAAATAAAAATTATTTCATTTCATTTTATTTTTTAAATTGGTATAAAATATTTCTATCATTTCAAATAAAACAGAACATAATTAATAATCTTGAAAAATTTCCGTAGGCATAAGTAAGTGTTTTTTGTTATTATTATTTTAATAATATTCAAGTAATTTTACTATATAAATTTTTTTTAAAAAAAGTAAGCTACCTCTTAACAAATATAAAATAATAAATATATCCATAAGAAAGTCATTTTACCTCCCAAACTAATTCAATTGATTGTTTTAGGAGGAACAAAGCTGTCATTTTACTGTTAGAATCCATATTAAATCAAAGCATATCTACAGTCTTATACCATCATGTTTTAGATTTTTGCAACTAGTTTTGGAGAGTGGCCCCTAATTTTCTCCTAGAAACGGTGACGCATCACTAATCACAGATAAAATAACATCCATCTTTTGTTTTTCTGAAGTGGCTAGGCCACGTGCATCCAACCCAAACATGTGGAAATGGTCCCGTCCAAGCGAGGTGTGGCCCGCATCCCATCCCAATTTCCTTTTTTTTTTTTTTAATTCTTTTCCATTATTTATTATTTGCTCAAAATAATATTTCTCTCATTAATTAATACTTATTTTATGATTTTTATATAAACTCTTCAACTACCCTTCCAATGTACGTTGATTGTTATTGACTCTTCTAATTTATTTATTTTTAATAAATAATAGTTGTATGTCTTTTTTTATTGATCAAAACTAAAGACATACATAATATATACATAAAATCAGACATAAATACATACATGGTGTTAAATATTTAAAAATAAATTTTAAATTAAAAAAAAACAGCAATTAATATTGATTTCATTTTGATACAAGCGAATGAATAGTAAATACGAAGGGCTTGTAACACTGGGACAGGGCGTTGCTTGATCTGTGCTCAGGGCTTTTAAGCCAAGAAATCAGCTACTTGTATTAGTTTAACACCATCCAAGATCAAGAAACTTGCCTGTCACGTAGTTTGGTGATAGTAATGTGTGAAATGAAGAATCCAGGGAAACTAAAAACATTAAAATAAGATTAACATCAGGATCTGAGCCTGTAATTTGTCAAGGAGGAGGAGAGATTGAATTCAAAATGCAATCTTCTCAAGGCAATTCTAGGAAGAAAGACACTCGTCTTAGAAGATGCTGAAGAAAAGCAGCTCAAGGTCTCTACAGTGCCGTCCTGGAGGCCTTCTTACAATGCTTTGTCCTCTCTTGCTCATCAGCCTCCTCACAGTTGTCATCTTGAGTTCCGATGTCTCTTATCTTCGCTTCTTCGACACCAACACTTTACCTCCCTTGTTCTTCGACACCAGCGCGAATGATATCCCCCACACCCCTGTCGTTTTTCCCTATTCACTTCATAGCCAAATCTCCAATTTGCAGACCCAACTAGGAGCCTTGCTTGGGCAGCTTCACAATGAAAGCTCAGAATCAAAAGTAGCAAAATTTTCTGATCAAGTTCTGCGCATAGCCGTATCAGTGGACAAGCTTGTTAACAGCCTCTCCAGCATATCAGGCAATGCTCCTGCTAGTGGAGATGGAATAAGCAGGGTGGAAGAAGATTTAAGTGAAGCTGGGGAAGGTGAAGATCAGGAAGCACCTGGTGCAAAGGTATTCAACACAGGTGAGCTTCATGAATATACCTCTCCAAAACTCAACAGGCCGAGCGGCAAGAAGAACTTTCTTGGGGTGGAGGCAATCAGTCCTTCCATTGGCTTAACATGTGCCCATATGGCCACAACTATAAAGCGTTTCATGAGTTACGAAGTGTATGGTATGTGCCCAGATGATTGGGACTTGGCTCAAAAACTTATTACCAGTGGATGTGATCCATTGCCCAGAAGGAGATGCTTGTCAAGAGCATCTCCAAACTACAACAAGCCATTTCCTGTGAACTCCTCTCTTTGGACCCAACCTAGGGATGATAGTATCTTGTGGAGTCATTATAAATGCAAAGGTTACTCGTGTCTTGTTTCCAACGAAACAAGAGGCAGAAGAGGCTTCTTCAAATGTGAAGACTGTTTCGATCTTTCGAAACGGAGATGGGAGATCCCAACTAATGAGTCTATTTCGGCAGAGTTCACCATTGATCAAGTTCTAGCATTGAAGCCAAGAGAGATTCGCATTGGGCTTGATTTTAGCCCCACAACTGGCACATTTGCTGCACTTATGAAGGAAAGAAATGTTACTATTGCATCAGCAACCTTAAATTTAGGGGCCCCTTTTAACGAGGTGATTGCACTACGAGGCCTCTTGCCTCTGTATCTATCGATTGGATCGAGATTGCCATTCTTTGACAACACACTCGATATCATTCATTCTACTCTCTTCTTGGATGGTTGGATTGGGAAGGAACTTCTCCAATTTGTGTTGTTTGATTGGGACCGTGCTCTTCGACCAAAGGGGATCCTTTGGGTGGATCGTTTCTTCTGTTCGAAAGAGGTCATGAAGCTGTACTTGGATGAGTTTGCAAGCCTGAGCTACAAGAAACTACTATGGAAAGTGGTGCCAAAGATAGATAAGGATGGAGATGAGCTTTTCTTTTCTGCTGTTCTCGAAAAACCTATTCGGCGATGAGATTGCAAAGATACATAAGGGCCTAGGAGTGTAAGTAAATGATAATAACCCTGTTGGTTAAGGCATGATGAGTTTATTAAATCTCAAATTTCCTTCTAACATTAAAGTGCAATAATTACACCTTCATTCATCAGAAATTGAGCACTTTGTTGCAACACAATTCAACATTGCCTCCTAATTCTCCAAGGTGGAAGCTGGCAACAATTGATTTCTGCAAGCAGATGCACGGCATGTTAACTGCTGTAAACAATACCTGCAGCATCTTTGGCAAGCCTTCGCACTAAGCAAGTCTGAGGCAACTGCTGTAAACAATACCTTCAGTGAACTGCAGCATCTTTGGCAAGCTTTCGCACTAAGCAAGTCTGAGGCCTAACACAGCATACGGATGATATTGAGAACAATTTTCCCTTGCTGGTTTCTCTCACTGATGATATTGCAGTAGCGAGCGCTTAAATCACCCGAACCCAAATAACTACCATTTTGAACAACCTGCAACTCTTGCATGAAACCAGAGGACCAAATATTGGCATTGAATTCAATGAGTAATCAAACTTTATTATGGAAGAGATTTTGTTCAGACATACAACTGTTTCAGCTAAAACACTTATCTCTGTGGTCTTCCAGATAATGCAAAAATAATTCTGTGAGTTCAAAATGGAAAGATCACGTTATAATTGCATCTAGCAAATATAATATTTTGCTACAAGGATACACCTGCAGAGCATCTGATTGACTCATTTGTCCAAACCTTGCATTCCCGGGGAGAGTCAAAACATCTGTGCCTGGAATCTCAGATGGATTAAAAAGTCTTCAAAATATCGTAACTAATCCAGATTCAATAGCAATGAGGTTGGCTCCTCAATAGTATGATAATGCTAAAGACCAACAATGCTGTATCAGGGTTATGAATACAAGAAAAACTCTTCTGCATGTGTAAAACAACCAGTTCCAAAGATAACTTGATGGAGCCAGCTTCAGACCCAAATCTCTACATTGAGCAATAGCAGGTTCACATCTATTCATCCTTTACACACAGCCGCTCTGAATGGAGAAAAGCAAGGTATCCTCAAACTTAGCATATTGGAGACATACAATTATATAGCAATTAAAACATAATTGCATCGAAAAACAAATGTAAACAACAAGCAAACTACTAACAAGATCACGAACAAAAACAGTCAAGCAGACATGCAGTCTGATATTAGATAGCAGGTCCTAAATTATACCACCTGAACAAATTTATCAAATCAAAGCCCTCCAAAAGTGAACTGTGGTCATCATCATTGAAGTTGCAAAAACAGGAGAGGCCTGGGTCACATATCAGGGAATTGTTAACAGACCATTCAAGTACCTTGTAGGTACCTCTCAGCCAAGAAAAATCTCAAACTCTCGAGATTTATCTAAAAATTATGCTAGAAGAATAGGTATATAGTTAAATTTTGGCAACTTCTCCAATAATCATGTTAATATGCACACATTCTTCGCATCCAGTCAGATATTTCCCTGACTTTAAGCTATAAAAGGGTCACCATAAATGAACTTAGAGTTTTGACTTCAATAAATAGGCAAAAAGAAAAAATGGGGCAGGTCAAAGGTTAACTATATACATCACTACTCCTTCAAGTCCATAATAAGGTAGCATTTGGGAATGTGGCCCAATCACTGTTTAGCAAAACTTTGAAATTTTTATTGTTGCTTAAAATTATTTTTTAAAATTATTTTTGGATAGTTTTGATAAGCTGATGTTAAAAATAAATTTTAAAAATAAAAAAAATATTATTTTGATGAATTTCCAAACAAAAAAATACTTTAAAAAAACAACCACTACCACAATATCAAATGATACCTCAGTGCACATCATAGAAAATATTTTAATTTATTTTTTAAATAAAAAAATCAACTAAACCATATACTTTTTTTTATATATATTTTATAAGTTGAGGTTTAAATGTTTTTGCAAATTTAAAATATGGGACTGATTTCTTTCACGACATTCTAAGCCACGGCTCATCTTCTAGGCTTGAATTTCTCAGAGAAAAAGAACTAATCAAATGAACTTGAACTTCAACTTGTAAATGATGTTTAGAAAAAGAAAGGGATGAAGAAAAGGTAAACATCATTTCATGAAGCACCAACACCAGATGTCTTAACTGATTATCTTAGCTACCGCCTTCCAAGAAGCATCTTTTGACCATATCTGAGGTACTACAATAGAGCCCCAAATCAGCTTTCAAGCATATCAAATACTGATTGCACCAACTTTTTACTTGAATAATTTCAATTATAATATTTCCATACAACTTATAGACACCCAGTGACCAGCTTCTGATTTCAGAGTTCTCAAATGTACCAGCTCTTGAGGAATACAGGCCTCTCCAACACTCAAGTTCAGCATCCAGGCAGTAGAGGCCCACAGGTACATAACAGATATAGAAGCCATTTGATTCATCCAGTCCATTAAGCTACCCCCAAGCACTAGTTACAAGTTATACTTTGATGATGGTATGAATGGATATTGTATGTTAAGCTAACTGTAAACCCTATTTAGTCAGTATTCAAATGAGTGACAATACAATCCAAAGAATATGTGCTCAATCAAGTAAGAACACATTATATGAAGATAAAACTTAATTCGTTCTGCTCAAAATATGCTAAATCAAACAGATTCCAAAATACAATTCACATTACCGAAAGAAAAGACCCCCCAGAATACAGATACAAGGTTTAGGCCATTCCAATAGGAGCTAACGGGACAAGGAGGGAATTCAGAGGGTAGATTATGAAATGCAGCCAACTACTTGCAAACCATATTGTTGTTTGAAGCCCCAAAATCAGAAATTAACAATGTTAAAATTCTCACATAATACTCTCATTGTATGAAAAAAAGATGTACTCATAACACCAAAGGTGAAAGAGAAGAAGGAATGCATACTCAAATATTCATAGGCCAATATCATTGTGGTTCCCCATGCTGACATGCTGAAAAATCTGGGACCCAACCCTTTGTAGAAGCCTGTCCAACCATCATCCTTAATCAAGTTTATAACAACTTGTCTTGCAGAGCTTCTTCTTTCATGTCCCATCACCTAACAATAAAAACAACAAAGTCATCAGAAATGATGTGTGTGTGTGTGTGTGTGTAAAAACAGAGAGACTAAAACCAAAGAAGATAGAAGCTCCTTTTAAGCTTGGTTTACAACAAATTCCCCACAGGATGAAGAATTTAGAGAAAATCTTGTGGTTGGAGGCCTAAGCCCAAAACTTTATCATCGCGCCAAGCAATGGCCTCTGATTTACTCTTTTCAAAATACTTTTTTCAGAAAAGACTCCAGCATTTATTTCAAGAGTATTTTATGAGCTATATTTTCCTTTTTCAATGATGTTTTTCCATCAAGTTATAGAACAACAAGGATGTGAGCTCCCAAAAAAAGGCAAGGGTTATGAATAAGTGTAAACACAATAGTACGAGCAGAACTGATAAAAATAAAAGTCAACAAAGTAAGTAGAAATGAAATATATATTAAAGAAAACAAGGAACTACAACCATATAAGATAGAAGCTTCTTTTAAAGTTGAATTACAACAAAATCCCCATTAAATTCAGATTGCAGGATGGAGAATTTAGGAAAACCTTATGATTGTAACTCCAAGTCCAAAACTTTAATATTGCATCAAGCAATGGCCTCCCAATTTTCTTTTTTCCACAATACATTATCAGAAATGACTTCAGCATTTATATGAGCTACATTTTCTTTTTTCAATTATGTTTTTTGCACCAAGTTAAAATTCAAGCAAGGTTCTAAATTACCCAAAATTAGGCATGGGTTATGAAGAAGCATAAATCCAATAGCAAAAGGAGAAATGTTAACAAAATAAAAGTTCTCAACTAGCCCAGAAAAAAAATTTATTTGCAAGTAGTGGCATCCAAAGTACTAGGAAATTTGAAAAAGAAAAAATGAGGGCCAGGGAGGTGAGAAAACACTGCAGATAATTATTCAATTGAGTGAGCCATAGAGAAAATGGTAAACATTAAGTTGCATAGCCAACTGCCAAAAAGTCTAGCTGGAAACTTAAGCTTCATGTCTTTTTATTTGACAGAATATTTGAAGCTAAAAATCACTGTAATGCATAGGATTTCTCTTCCAAGGTTACATAGGTACTGGTTTGCAGGTTGTCTGTGCACTGAAAACATGATGCAAAAGGAGCAGAAAGAAAATAATGAAACAAGGCAGTGGCTAAACCTTAAGTAGGTTCAAGGATACCTGTAAACGAGTCTTAATTGTATCTAATGGGGTTGTGATGCAGGAAGCTGTAGCTCCCGCAATAATTCCTCCAGTAGCCTGAACTAGCATTATAGTTGACTTGCTAGGAGCAGCTTCCTCACGATCAGTACCCTGACCTAAAAGCCTAACCAAAACAATCAGCAACTTTATCAGAAAAGTTTGAGAATGCACAAGTTCACAAACAAGGTTTTGATTACAGCCGCTAGTACTTGTATACTTGTGTGCATGCAGCATAGCCACCTGGTGCACTCCAAACCCAATAATGAGTAGCCATGATAGCCAACTATTCATAACCTCACAGTGCTTCTGTCTGTCTATAACCACTATCAGTATTCCTATGTATCATTTGACATCAGTTAAGCATACATTCCGGAAACTTTTCACCGGATCTAGGATGCCCTCCTCAGGGTAGAGGACATTGAGGATTGAGGAAACTCAAATATATTATTAAGAAATTCCTTCAGTTCAATCTAGATCCTAAGTCCCAAAACTAAAATCTAAAGGCAAATCAATGCCTCTCCAATGAGAAGACAGAAAAATAAGCAAAGCCATCTCATGTCTCACCTCCAGATGATGCGTTGGCTTGAGCCATAACTCGCCCACCATACAGCACTAGATGGTGAATAAGTCATGACTGACAGACCAAACCCCCTGTAAAATCCTCTGATGCCATCAGTCCTTATAATCTTGCGTGCAACATCCAGACCCCCATTATACTTCTCATGGCCAGAATATCCTTGTACCATCAACCTTTGGCTAATCTGAACAGAATCACTACAAAGAAATTCAGCATTTTTATTACCTTTTTTTCTCTCCGGGGAGAAAGGAAAAAAAAAGGGGATCATGGGTTTGTAAGACTTCGCTAAGTATAGTGCAGAGGTTAGATGCAAATCCTTATGAATTGATTGTAATTGTTGTGCACCAGAGGTCATCTGATAATGCACTAACATTTTGCTTCATGGATTTTATTAAAGACATAAAACTATGAATTGCTAGCTAAAAATTAAGGTTTCTCCTACATAACGTGAAATTCAAACCACAACGTATAGATAAATAAACATCCCTTGGAAGATCCTTTTATTTTCCTCATTTTTACAAGAGGATGAATGCTAAAAAGAACAAGAATCACATACCAAATCAATGGGAACAAAGACCGCTTGAGAACAAAGTGACGCTGCCATGCCACCAATACCATTTGCTAAGGCTGCTTGTGTTGGTTCAGAGAAATTAAATGGCTCGACCATCTTGAAAGCAGTCACTTTCGTGGTCTCCAATGCAGTAAGAAAGATAATCCTAGCAGGAACTGCACCAGTGATGACAGTACCAAACCCTCTGTAGAGACCAGGAACCCCATCTGTTTTCAGTATGCCTCTAATAACAGAAGATGCACTTTTCTCAACAGTATCCCTCGTAGCAACCTGAAGTCTAGTTTTTATAACAGACACTGGGTATAAACCAACTGTAAGCCCAGTAAATATTCCCGCTCCCACAACATAAAACTTAGACTTATCGAGCCTGCAAAATAACATGTAGTGGAAACAAGCCAACTAGAGATGAATGAACTATACTGTTTAATTATTTAAAAAAATAAAAATTTTCAAATCTGACATTTCCCATCATGAAAATCTTCATTATAATCACAAATACTCCCTAAACCCACTTAAAAATGAAAATCAAGTCACCTTACAATTCGTTTCAGGAAAAAAAAACCGAAACCTAGCTCATCAAGCTAGTTTCTCGGTTCCTCAAATCATCCATAATAAATGCACAACGATTCAAAAACATCTCATATTAGTGCCATAAGGGAATGAAGCAAAAATCTCATGTGGGTCTATTGCAAGTTTCATTTTCCCGGTAACAAAACAAAAAAGAAGAGCAATAATCAATCCATGATAAAAGACGAAGTGGAAAGGTAGTTTACTTGTCCCAGTTGATCTCGGTCTGGCCAAGTGATGATGCTGCCATTTGATTTGATGCTATACTCTCTCTCTCTCTCTCTCTCTAAAAAGAAAAAGAAAAGCTTGGGAAATGAAATCAAGAACGTATTTTTCAGTTTAGTTTTTCAAGTTATAGCGAAAAGATATTCAGTTTTGAAGGGTTCTTTGAATTGATTTGGTCAAACAGCTACCCAAAAAACTTGAAACCCAAGAATTGGGGACTTCTCTTTTCTTTATATATTTGTTTGTTTGATTCCTTTTCGCGAAATGAATTGCAGCGAATAAAAACTTGGAGATCAAACAAAACAATTCTTTCGTTTTATTGACATGAGGAAAAAAAAAAAAGTACTTTTCTCTTTGAAATTTTCAATTGAGCCCGACGCGGCTTCATGTTAGCCATCAGGAAATAAATTAAGTTTGTTTTTGACGGTGACTCCTCGAGTTTTTTCGAACCGCCAATCTTATAAGTGTGTTTATTTAAGAAGAAATAATATATATATAATTTTACTTTGTTAATATTAAAAATTAAAAATTGAAAAAATTATTTTATTATATTTAAAAATAACATGTTTGAAAAGCATATTACATTATAATATTAAATTTACACTTAAAAAAAAATTCACAACTTAATATTAAACCCAATAAAATGACTTCATTTAATAATATAACAAAAAACCAAAGAGAATAAATAGACCGATTTTTTCCTAAAATAGTGATAACAATGTCCAAAACAAAAGGAATGCTTAAAAAATTAAAAAGTTAAATTTTAATATAATTTAATATTAAATAATAAAATTAAAAAATATATATCAGTCAAGCGGAATTATCATGCAAAATTCACAATTCAAATTATTAGATCACGTCAATTTCATTAAAAAAATTAAAAAATAGCAATGGTAAATTTTCAATAACGCAAATGTATAATTTAAGGTGATCATTTTTTGTTTGGTTCAGTTTTTACCTATTAAAACAACCAAACTAAAATTTTATAAAATACAAAAAATAAAATCAAAATCAAATTAAAATTAATTCAAACTGACTGGTTTTGATTCATTTATTTTATATTAAAAATTGAAACCTAATCAACCAGTTTTGGTTTTGTTCGGTTTGATTTTGGTGCAATTAGGCTAGGTTTGGTTATTTTATATTAAAAACCAATTACTATATTATTTTTTAGACTTTCTAATACATTTAGTTTTGATTTGGTTCTGTTTTTTTTATTTAATTTTTTTATTTTTTTAGTTTAGTTTTTCAGTTTCAGGTTTATAAAACTAAAATTAACCAAACTGAATATTTTTTAAAATATTCTAATAAGTTTAATTGGATGTTTTTAGTTTTCAATTTTGTTTTCACCTTTTGTATAATGATGAAATTAAAAAAAATCTCAGTTATTAAAAAAAGTTTTGAAAAAGAAAATACTTACAAATCTAGATAGAACCGTCAAATCTCACAAGTTGAATCATATAAACAAGATAACCTAACAAAGAAAAAATAAAAGAAATAATGAAGCTTAATTATTTAAAAGAATCCAAATTTAAAAATGGCAAATCACAATTATAGACTTAAGAATGAAATTAAAAACAAATCAAAATTTCACAAAAAAACCAAGAAAAAGAATTTAAAATAAAACAAATGAGTACTAAAAATGAAATATCAATAAATGAGATGGAGAACTTTGAAAATTTCAATAATCAACTCTAATGTTAAGGAGAGAAGAGAAAAATAAAAGAAAAAATATTGTTGACATCACACTCACATAAATGACAACATGTGCACCACATAAAAGGAGATGTTTTGATGCTTCTAATATTATCACATAAGTTATCATTTGGATGTCTAGAAACACAACATGCACCACCAAAAAACTATAAATATCTACCACTTATAAGCACATGCTAGCCAACTTTGATTTTTAAATTATTTTTTATATTTATTAAAATATCTAATTGTCTTTTTAGTCAACTTAGTAATAATTAAAAAAATTAGTATAAAAATATAAAAAAGCCTATGGATGTTAGTTAAATAAGATCATTCCAATTAATTTAGTCATTATACTATACTGTTAAATGAAAAAATACCTAATTATTTTAATAATGACTAATAAAACTTATAAAAAAAACAATATTACTCCTGATAACCAATTACTTGAATTAAGAATAAAAATTAATCTTTATACTATTTCAATTAACAATAAATTCTCTCATAATAAACAATGGTTTTTTCCTCTCCAATTAACTTTTGTTAATTTTTCTTTTTTTGATTGTAATTTTTCAAGGTAGCTACAATGATTTTTATTTTTTTTCAAAATCAAAAGCCTTAACAATATAAGTACTTAACTTTATATGTGATGGTTCTAAAAATAATTTAAAAAATATAGATTTTGACATTAAGTTAAGGTGGATTCTTTATCCATCTATATTTTGAAACTTAGGTGACAAGTCTTTCCAACATGATTTTATGAAGGAGATGAGGTAATACAATGTTTTATGCAAAAAATAAATAATTTTTTAGGCTTACTAAAAAAACTAGTTTAAGATGATATTTTTTATAATACTAAGATAACAAAATCTTTAAACAACTTGAAATAACTTATTAAACTCGCGACTTGAATCATGAACGAAACTATATTTAAGAATTGTTTTTAAAACAATTATTTATTTAATAATAGGACAACGAAAGTTGAAACTTGTAGTAAAAAAAATCAAATAAAAAATGATTATGATGAATTAAGATAATGATGAATTACATATAAAGAATGATTTCTAATTAAAAAACAAAAGATTTGTATGATCTTAATTGAAAACACAACAAAAACCAAACTATTATAAATAAAATAAATTCTAAATATATTTGTATTTAGTTTAAATTTTAATTAAAAATATACAAAATATATTTTTAATTAGTTTTTTTAAATTAATTTAAATTGTTGAGAAAACAAAGAAAAAAAATCCTACAAAGTTAGTCTATAAGGCCCAATGCTTAGGCCTTAAAACATAAGCCCATGTGCATGAGTCTATTAATACCCTCACATTAGGCCTTTTCTTATTCTTTTAATTTTTCAAGTTGTTCATCTTATTGTTGTTTTATTAAAAAGAACAAAAATTAGATGTTGTCTTTTCCATCAAAGTACATGTCATCATTTTTTCTACAATTCAATCACTATTTGATGGTTGAAAAATTTGAGGAGGAGTTTCGGGACCTAAAAATAATTTTTCAACCCTTTTTAACTTAAAAACATCTAATAAATACTTTTAGAAAAAAATAATAATTTAACATTGCTAGAAAAACTCAAAAAACAACCCATAAACACAAAATCAAACTAGAAGAAATTTTTTTTCTCAACATCAATTTACTTTATTTTAGTATGATAGAGTTTCAAAAATACCTCAGTGAAACTTTCCTTATCGAATGGAACTAGTTAATACTAAAATTGCCCTTTTTTGTTGTTGAAACATGGAGAATCAATAACTTTCTCTCTCTTTTTGCAAAGAAAATGAACTATTGGACTAAAATGTTTATAGTCTAAACTAAAAGGACCAAAAATGAAATTTGGCAAATCATAAAGGCTTTTTTTTTTCAAATGTAGAGACTAAACGTTAAAACAAAAGAAAAAAGACCTTTTGTTTTGCATTGTTAATTTTGATCTTTTAATTTAATTTTATTTTTTCAAACAATAAAAATAAATATTTTTTTTTGCAAAATCAAACATCAACTCAACATCAAAATAATTTTCAAGACCAAAATAAACTTATAGAAATAAAATCAACCAAATAACAAATCCCAATAACTAATAAGTATAATATTAGAGATCTAAATAAAAAATAAAAAAATGAACAAAGAAAAAAAAAAGCTAGTAAGTTAATATTTAGATAATAATTATCATTTTGCTTTCTATTACTTTTTCCATTAGAATGTCAACCTTGGTATTTAGATGACTACGTCAAAAAAACTTCAAATATATCTTAACCTTTTCATAATTATTTAATAGTTAGTTAATAATGTTTTTTAAAGTTTAGTCATTTCATGTTTCATGTATTTCCGCAAAACAATTCCTTTTTATAAAATAAGGGAACTTTTGTACTTAAGTTAGAAAAATATAGACAGGAATGTAGTGTATAAAAGGATAAGAAAAAAAATATGATATACAATGTTATATTTTAGGTTATTATATATTGATGTATGCATTATGATCTATTGTCTAATTATCCTCTATATTTGGTTAATACTTGGGTATTTATATATCTTAAACCATAATTATTTGTGTTATAGCCCTTGGATTAGAAACCTGTAAACAATAGTGCAATTAGCTTATTAGGATCCATTATTCAGTTAGGTGACATGACTAAAAAATTAATGTTTTTTCTTAATATAAAAGTGTTGAAGTAATAAATAACCTGGTAAGACTGAGGTCGAACCATAGAGAGATTAATTATATAAATTAAAAATAACAACAACAAAAATAAGAACAAGAACAACAATAATAAGAAGTTAAACATGACTTTGAGATTGTAAGATTAATGTGAGGATTAAATAATGATAAAAATAAATATTAAGGTTAGAGGATCCACTAATGGTATTTCAAACAAGTATAGCATAAACTCTTTTTAGTACTCAGTTGGACCATACACAAATAAAGTTTCAATCAGATTATAAATTGTTAGTATAATTACATTAGTTATCTTATTTGAATAATGCTAATACTTATAAATGTTGTCAAATATTCATGATTATAACTTATGTTAACAATAAATCAAGTTCCTTTTATAGCACAGATGTAGGTTATAACATATGGTTGGGTTATGAAAGTGCTAATGATTTGTTGTATCAAGTGTTATATAATATAAATTTAGATTGACCATTTAAGAAGGAAAGTATTAAAAGTGAACAAGATAACAAATACAAAAAATATTAGTATCAAACATTAAAGTCGATGTTGAGTTTGCACTATACTTATTCTTACACCATTAGTGTAACCTTTTCACCTTGACATAATAAACTTAGTTAAACATAATGAAAAAGAGAAACATAAATAAACAAAATAAAAGTATAAATAAGATAAAGTTAATTAAGTAAAGAAAATAAAAAGTATAAACAAGAGATTAATGAAAGAAAAACTTAAACATTACAAAAATATAAAGAAAAAGAGCAAGAATATGTTCTTGATCTGAAAACCAAGATACATAAATACATGAAAAATGCCTCCTTTTATAGCCTAAAATTCAGAACTATTGATTTGATGACTAATTTTTTAATGGGTAACTAACTCTTGACTTGGTGAAAATCTTTATCTTCTTATCTGAACAAAACATCATTGCTAATATTAAAATTTGAACAGATTGTCCTATGAAAGTTCTAGAAAATTATTTCAGCTTTCCAATAAAAAAATTAGTGCATTTGGACTTCTATAACTTAAAATATAGGCTGAACACTGAACAGTATCCCGGCTGCAAAATAGATTTTGACTTCTCTATTGTTGCTACAATTTGAACTTGAAAATGAACTTTTTGAATCTTGAACTCTTATAAAAGTTTTAAATCTATGTTTTAGCTTTCCATCTATATAGAGCACACCTAAGTCCAAGTTTTATAGCTTTAGATATGATCCAAAGACTAAACAGTATTCCAGTTTGGACTAAACTAGCATCTCTTTTCTAAGCTTAGCCCTCTCTTTGTCTTCTCAATTTCAATAGTTAAAAACATTAATCAATTTCTTGATTTATATGATAGGCCTACATTTAAGATGAATATTTACCATAAATTAAAGGTATCTTATATTATTAGATATGCTATTATAAAACATGCTCTAGTTAAGGAGTTATAGATACTTCAAGTACAAAATGATGATATAAAACCTTGATAAAAGTATATTTTTATGTACTAATCACACCTTATTACTAGTCCATATAATCAAAGTGTTAAAATAGAAAAATAATTTGTAAATTTTACAAAGTAAGGCATTCATCATTTAACTTTCATTAATCTATCCAAATAAATAAACTCTAATTACATTTAAATGTATATATCTACTTCATACTATTGGAAAAAGATATTAACAAACCTTCTTTTTATGTGCTCAACATATCACAACATATAATTATGGGGCTTTAATTGGAAGAAAACAAAATTTTATTATAATGTTTAAGGTTAACTTTGTTGGGTTGAGATTATTTTTTTTCTTGTTTTAATATATATACATATAACTTAAACACAATGCATTTTTAAACCATGTAACGAGCTTTCTGTTAATGACTCCTAGACGAGTTGGTCTTTGGTCATTAGGTGTTGGGACACATATACGAGCTTAATAACTCGGGTTGCAGATATTGATACATAAATAGTGCAATGTTTGATTTTTTTAACCTTTTCTCCTCAACCTATGTATCAATCACTAGGCCAATAGCTTTCAAATCAGTTAACTTTAAGGTGTAAGGTGTTAAAAGACCCTTTCGGGCTCAATTGCTTAAGTTATGGAGGTTACGAAACTAAACTTATCTATATTTTTAGTATCATCACTATTATTATTATTTTATTTTTTTATAAATTATATACTATCCATTTCTTTTAATTGTTACTTTTAACAAAATAACATAAGAATACAATGTATAATCCACAATCATATGTTAAAGTGTGTGTGTGAAGATAAAGGTTTAAGAATACTTGTTAAATGAGTCTATAAGCAGAATTAAGTGATAACAATGCGAGGGTTTGTAAATCTAAATATTTGAAGAAGTATTCTGATAGACCTTGTCAAGAATATTTACTAAGATATATCTCAAGAGTCATTTTAATAAAAGAACTCTTTTACTTTGTTATCCCAGTAATAACAATTTTATAAATGGTTTATGAAATAGAAAAATAGTTAGTTAATTTTTTTTTGTAATCTGATTAACCAAAACAAGACATTATTATTAATGTTCTAAGGTAAAAAGATATAGTATATAAACATCACTTGAAACACTAAACACTGATTAACTTGAAACACACTTAAATAAATATAAAAAATAATAAAACAAAATAATATGCTATTAATAAAACTAAAAGACACAAGGATTCACAAATAAAAGCTTAAATCTAGTCTAAGTGTTTTACAACTTTTCTTAGTTGACCAATTTATACGACTCATGGAGGGATCAATGATTAACACATAAAAATATATTTTTATCAAGGTTTTATATCATTATTTAGCACTTGAAGTATCAATAACTCCTTAACTAAAGTATGTTTTATAATAACATATCTAATAATATAATATGCCTTTAATTTATGGTAAATGTTTATCTTAAGTGTAGGCCTATCATATAAATAAAAGAATTGATTGATAAGTTTAAGTACTGAAATTGAAAGGATAAAGAGATGACCAAACTTAGAAAAAAGATGTTGGTGTAGTCCAAACCAAAATATTGTTTGGTAATTGGGTCATATTTGGAGCTATAACTCTCGAATTTAGATATACTTTATATGGATGGAAAGGTAAGATATATGCCTACAACTTTGATATGGAGGTCTGGTTTTAAAAAGACTGTTAAGTCCAAATTGCAACAACAATGAAAAAGTTCAATCTATCCTGCAGCCCCGACACTGTTCATTGTTCAACCTATATCTTGAGTTCTAGAAGTCCAAGTGACCTCAATTTTTATATTTTAGAATGTTGAGACAATTTCTTAAAACTTTTATGTGGTTCTAATTCTAACGTTATCAATTATGTTTTATTCAGATAAAAGAGGATAAAGATTGTCACCAAGTCAAAAGTTGACCGCCTACTCATCAATTAATTATCAAATCAATAGTTTCCAATTTTAGCTTATAAAAGGAGGCATTTGCCATGCATTTAGGTATCTTGGTTTAAAATCATGCTTTTACTTTCTCCTTTTGTATTGCTTATGTTTTGCTTTTTTTAATATCAAGTTTTTGCTTTTCATTTCCTTTCCTTTACTTAGTTAACTTTTATCTTATTTATCTTCTTATTTTATTTATTTATTTTTCCTTCTTTCATTATGTTTAGTTAAGTTTATTATGTCAAGGTGAAAGAGTTACACTAATGGTGTAAAAATAAGTATAATGTAAACTCAACATTGACCTTAATGTTTGATACTAACATGTTTTGTATTTGTTATCTTGTTCACTTTTAATACTTTGCTTGTTAAATGATTAATCTAGATTTATATTGTATAACAGTTGGTACAAGAAATTCTTGGCACCCTAATTATATGGTATAACCTATACTTGTGTTATGAAAGGAACTTAATTTGTTGTTAACATAAGTTATAATCATGAATGCCTGACAATATTTACAAGCATTAGCATTATTCAAATAAGATAACTAATGTAATCATGTTAACAATTTATAATCTGATTGGAACTTCTTTTGTGTATGGTTTTCATTTAAGCAATAAGAGTTTATATTATACTTATTTGAAATACCATTAGTGGATCTTCTAACATTGATATTTATTTTTATCATTGTTTAATCCTCACATTGATCTTTCATCTTAAAGTTCTCATTAACTTCCTTTTCTTTATTATTTTATTGTTGTTGTTGTTGTTGTTGTTGTTGTTATATTGTTGTTATTTATAATTTATACAGTTAAGCTCTTTGTGGTTTGACCCCAATCTTGTCAGGTTATTTATTACTTCGACACTCCTGCATTTAGGAAAAGACATCAATTTTTTGGTCGTGTCAATCAATTACAGGAATGAAAGATTATAGTTGGTCAATCAATTATTCAATAGTAGCAACAAAGATTATGATTTATCATGCCGAAAATGTTAGAAATTTCAGTTCCACAACATGATTAAGAAAAGACAACAATTTATCATAAAAACCATTAACATTTAACAGACTTGTAGGTTTATGGTGAATGTGTAGTTGGGCCTAAGAGAAAATATGAAAGATCTCTTTTGACACGACCAAAAGATTAATGTTTTTTTTCTAAGTGTAGGAGTGTCGACATAATAAATAACTTGACAAGACCAGGGTCGAAGCACATGAAGATTAATTGTATAAATTATAAACAACAACAATGATAATAATAATAAAGAAGAAGAAGAAAAAGAAATAGAAGTTGATAAAACTATAAGATGGTAAGATTAATTTGAGGATTAAATAATGATAAAAAATTTCAAGGTTAGAGAATCTACTAATATTATTTCAAACAAGTGTAATATAAACTCTTATTATTACTCAACTAGAAACCATATATAAAGGAGGTTCAAATCGGATTATAAATAGTTAACATGATTAGATTAATTATCTTACTTGAATAATGCTAATGCTTGTAAATATTGTCAGACATTCATAATTATAACATATATTAATAACAAATCAAGTTCTTTTCATAGTATAAATATTGGTTACACTATACAGTTGGGCTATAAAAGTGTCAAGTGTTTGTTGTACCAAGTGTAATATAAACTTTTATTATTACTTAACTAGAAACCATATATAAAGGAGGTTTAAATCAGATTATAAATAGTTAACATGATTAGATTAATTATCTACTTGAATAATGCTAATACTTGTAAATATTGTCAGACATTCATAATTATAACGTATGTTAATAACAAATCAAGTTCTTTTCATAGTATAAATGTTGGTTACACTATACAGTTGGGCTATGAAAGTGCCAAGTGTTTGTTGTACCAAGTGTTATACAATATAAATCTAGATTAATCATTTAACAAGCAAAGTATTAAGAGTGAATAAGATAACAAATACAAAAAATATTAGTATCAAACATTAAAGTCATGTTAAGTCTACACTATACTTATTCTTACACCATTAGTGTAACCTTTTCACCTTGACATAATAAACTTAGCTAAATATAATGAAAGAAAGAAATATAAATAAATAAGATAAAAGTTAACTAAGTAAAGGAAGTAAAATGAAATGTTAAATAAGATATTAATGAAAGGAAAACTTAAGCATTACAAAAATACAAAGAGAGAAAGCAAAAGTATAATCTTGATCTGAAAACTAAGATGCCTAAATGCTTGAAAAATACCTCCTTTTATAGATGAAAATTTAGAATTATTGATTTGTTGACTAATTGTTGAGTGGGTGACTAACTCTTTACGTGATGACAATCTTTATCTTCTTGTCTGAATAAAATGTTATTGATAACATCAGAATTTGAACCAACCTTACCATGAAAATTTTAGAAAATTATCTCATCTTTCCTTGAAAAAAAATATTGAGGTCATTTGGACTTTTAAAACTTGAAATATGGGCTGAAAACTGAACAATATCTAGGTTGCAGGACAAATTTTAACTTTTACGTTGTTGCTAAGATTTGGGCTTCCAAACAGCAGAATTAAGTCATGCCTTCCATGAAAGTTTTAGGCCTATGTTTTAGCTTTCTATCCATATAAAACAGACATAAATCCAAGTTCTATAGCTCTATTTATGATCCATTTACCGAATAGTGTTATAGTTTGGACTAAACTAGCATATCTTTTCTAAGCTTCACCCTCTCTTTGTCCTTTCAGTTTCAGTACTTCAACTAATCAATCAATCATTTTATTTATATGATAGGCTTGTTGACACGACTAAAAGATTGATGTCTTCTCCCAAGTATAGGAGTGTCGAAGTAATAAAGAACCCGGCAAGACCGGAGTCGAACCACAGGGAGGTTAATTGTATAAATTATAAACAACAACAATAGGAACGATAACAATAACAATAATTGTAGCAATAATAATACTAAAAATACTACTAGTACTAATAGTAGTAGTAGTAGTAATAGTAATAATAATAACAACAACAACAATAATAAAAAAGAAGAAGAAAAATTGATGAGAACTTTGATATGAAAAATTAAAGTAAGTATTAAACAACGATAATAAACAATGTTAAGGTTAGAGGATCCACTAATGGTACGTCAAACAAGTATAGTATAAACTCTTATTATTCAATTGGAAACCACACACAAAGGAGGTTCTAATCATATTATAGATTGTTAACATGATTACATTAGTCATCTTATTCAATTAATGCTAATACTTGTAAATTTCATCAAGCATTCATGATTATAACTTATGTTAACAACAAATGAAGTTCCTTTCATAGCTCAGGTGTCGGTTATACCATACAGTATGGGCTATGAAAGTGCCAAGCATTTGTTGTACCAAGTGTTATACAATATAAATCAAGATTAGTCATTTAAGAAGCAAAGTATTAAAGAGTGAAGAAGATAACAAATATAAAACATATTAGTATCAAATATTAAAGTCCATATTAAGTTTATACTATACTTATTCTTACACCATTAGTGTAACCTTTTCACCTTGGCATAATAAACTTAGCTAGACATAATGAAAGAAAGAAAAATAGATAAACAAAATAAGAACATAAATAAGATAAGAGTTACTAAAGCAAAGAAAATGAATTGAAAGGCATAAACTTGATATTAATGAAAGCAAAGCATAAACATTACAAAAAATACAAAGAGAGAAAACAAGAGCATGATCTTGATCTGGGCACTAAAATACCTAAATGCATGGTAAATGCCTTCTTTTATAGGCCAAAGTTGGGAACTATTGATTTGATTATTAATTAATTACTGGGTGACCAACTCTTGACTTGGTGACAATCCTTATCTTCTCTTGTCTGCCCAAAACGTCATTGATGACGTTAAAATTAGAGCCTCTTGAAAACATAAAAGTTCTAGGCAATTGTCTCAGCTTTCTTGTGTAAAAACTTCAGCTCATTTCGACTTCTAGAACTCCAGATATGGCCAAAATACTGAACAGTGCTCGGGCTGGAGGACAGATTCGGGCTTCTTTGTTGTTGCAA
>SRLM01000452.1:389936-405444 GCA_015708895.1 Populus ilicifolia
TTGCACCGACATCTCTTTTCTAAGTTTGATCATCTCTTTGCCTTTGCAATTGAAGTTCTTAAAGTCATCAATCAATCCTTTTATTTATGTGATAGGCCTGCATTTAAAATGGACATTTACCACAAATTAAAGGTATCTTATATTATTAGATAGATTATTATAAAACGTACTTTAGTTAAGGAGTTATTGATACTTTAAGTGCAAAATAATGATATAAAACCATGATAAAAATGCACTTTTGAGTACTAATCAATGTTCTTATGGAATTATGGTCATAAATCAAGAATTGTACGATGCATATCTCTGCTAGGATGCGTCTCAAGAGTTATACAATTATGACTATATTAATAGATTTTCAATCCAAATTAAGCTGCATTGCAATTCTTACCAATCAATCAAATCCAATTGCTATTTAGGATTTGTAGCTTTTGTAGTTATTGACCAAACAAAATGAAAAAAAATATTTCAGACTTTTAGATCAAACCTAGATCTTTGTTTAATGATTAAAAATGACTCTTCAATCAATCTTTCTATAAATTAATATAAATATGATAAATCATAAAAATAACTAATAAGAAATAATAATTATATATGTAAAAATGAAAAAATATTCTGGAAAAATATTGCGTCCAATAAGATTTGAACCTATAGTCCAATAAGATTTGAACCTATACCAAAGGTTTTGAAGACCTTTGTCCTATTCATTAGACAATAGACGCTTTTCCATTCCATTTTTTTTCTTTCACATCTCTTGGTCATAAAAATGAAATATAAAGTATTTCCAATAGTAATAGAAAAAAATGACAAAGAAGAAAAAAAAATGAATGAAGAAATTAATAAAAAGATTAATACATAAAATAAAGATAATAAGAGATAAAAAGAGATGCGACCACCTCCTATATATATTTTATGCCTTCTCCTGCAAAGAAAGTCGAAAAGTCAACTTCATTGGTAATTTCATCAATTACTCGTCTATCAAAAAAAGAAGTTATTTCCACCAATCTTCTTATGCCTTTTGTTTAAGATATTGCATAAAAAACATCTATATAACCACATTTATATGACCAATCATATATCACATTTATTATTTTACCCTAAAGAATTTTTTTTGAACCTTTTTTAGCAACCAAATTTAGGAATTTCAAATTTTGTAAGGATGAATAAATCAGCTTATATAAAGAAGACGCTATAAATATCCCAAAAGAAGCTATACTGACTGAAAAAGTTGAATTTGTTACAAATTCATACCAATCTACAAACTTATTTTGATTTTGATGTATCATAACCCTAGCCCATTCCCATTTTAGGCAGAACAGATCTACTAATTATTTGATTCCAATAAGTAAGAGGGATCTTGAACTAAGAAATAGATTCTAAAAACTAAAAAAAGGTATCTTAATCAATTTCAATAATTAGGCTCATTGATATTCCTAGTATAGTAGATGCTATCATAGATATAATCATACTCAATCTGATGAAATTATTTGATCTTAAAGAGGATCCTCTATAATTTTGCATGTGAGGGGTTATTTCTTGGTTTTGTTCAGTCATTAATAACTTGATTATTTTTAGATAATAGTAGATAGAAAGAACGCTCGTAAGGAGTCCTATTGAAACCAAGAAATATAGGCCTGCCTGCCATCCACACCAAAATAAATGAAGTTTTCCAAAAATACCTTCTATTGGAGGAAGACCTTTTAGGAATAAGAGATATAGGGCTAAAGAAAGAGTAAAAAAAAGGAGGGAAGTAAAGATTGTAAATACTAGGACCGTACTTTAAGTGGGTGATGACATTACTTGTATTTATGGTCTTGATGAAGTAATGGCAGGTGAATTGGTAGAATTTGAAGAGGGTATGATAGGCATTGCTCTTAATTTGGAATCAAATAATGTTGGTGTTGTATTAATGGGTGACAACTTGATGATATAAGAGGTAAGTTCTGTAAAAGCAACAGGAAAAATTGCTCAGATACTAGTGAGTGAGGCATATTTGGGTTGTGTTATAAATGCCCTAGCTAAACCCATTGACGGTCAAAGTGCAATTTCATCTTTTGATTCTTAGCTAATTGAATCTCCTACTTCAGGGATTATTTCAAGGCGTTCCGTATATGAGCCTCTTCAAATAGGACTTATTGTTATTGACTCAATGATCCCTATAGGACATGGTCAGTGAGAATTGCAGTAGGATAATAGTTAGGAGGATTTGAAAGGCATTATGGCATTAAGATTTTCAAGGTTTAGCCAAGGTTTAACTCAGGACCCCACTACTCGTCGTATGTGGTTTGGTATTGCTACTGCGCATGACTTCGAGAGTCATGATGATATTATAGAGGAATGTCATTATCAAAATATTTTTGCTTCTCACTTCGAACAATTAGCAATAATTTTTTTGTGGACTTCTGGAAATTTGTTTCATGTAGTTTGCCATGGAAATTTTGAAACATGGGTACAAGACCCTATATTGAATTTACCTGGACCAATACATGATTTTCTTTTAGTCTCTCTAAGATTAGGTCTTATATTAGAAGGTCTATGAGTGATATTATTTACCAATCCAATTTTTTCTATCTTTTTACTAGGATTGGTTCTTGTTTGCATATATCTTTATTCTATATTTTATCAAATTCTCATTTTGTAGCTGTGGCGCAACTCCTTAACTAAATAGAAAAAAAAAGGTTTGAAGTGTCTTTTGGGCTTTGACATGTGAAAAGATGTATTTTGGGGTTTTATCTTCATTGGAAGAAAAAAGAAATATAAGAAGCATATGTATTTTACAAATTATCACAAGTTCAAGTTATTAACCTATATAAGTTAAGATCTGTCCTTCAATATCATGGAGCATCTTTTTTTCTTAAGAATGAAAAAAAAGATTATTTTAGAGTCTAGGAAGATTTCACTTCAAATTAAAAGATGCAAATTTTAGAAATTCTGTAATGAATGAATGAAAAACTGGGTAAGAAGTAATTATCAATATAAATACAAAAGATTATCTAAAAACCTTTACTCAGGCCATCCTTAATGAATTGTTTATTATCTTCACGGTTTACAAATACCATTTCTAAAGAATAACATTTTGCATTACAAATCCATCTGGCATATCTGTGATAGAATTTTAGTTGTTTTGCACTATGTTTCCTTGCAAAAATGCGTTTACTTGTTCCAAGCATGTGTGAAATCAAGCAATTGGAGAGCTTACCTGATAATCAGACCATTGCTTCAATCAACCAATGAATATCTTTAGGGATTTCATGATTCATTAACAACCTCAATCTTGTATGATAAATTTTTGTAATCGCATTCTTAGACAGAGTGAAAAAATACTTTTTTAATTTTTCAATAGTGGTGTCCATTTTCCAATGAGAATTAGAGAAGAGATTCAAAGAAGTGAGGAAAAGCAAAAAATTGCATAAATATATACACAGATATCAGTTATTATGGGAAAATAAAAGAACCGACTTAAGTCATAGAATATGTTATCCGTCATTTGATCAAGGTGAGAGAATTAACAAAACAAAAGTTACACCAAAATGAAATACAAAATAATATGTGAAAAAAAATACAATCTTTATATACAAGATCACTCAATTCAATAGAGTTATTTTCAACTGAAAAATTATCAAAGTAAACTTTTAAATGATATCCATTCACCTTGAAAACATTGACATTATTTGAATTCTTGATATCACAGACCTCATATTGATAATATATTTCACTGTAAAAGGACCATTCTCTCTTGATCTTAGTTTTCAAGAAAATAAATGGAATTGAGAATTATAAAGTAAGACTTTTTTACCAACATTGAATGTTTTTCTCAGTATTTTTTTGTCATGAAACTCTTTTATTCTTGCTTTATGAATTCTTGAATTTTCATATGCATCATCTGTTTTTTCCTCAAACTTATTTATTTGTAATTTTTATAGCTAACTAGCTTCATTAAGGTTTGAATTGAAAGCGTTAATAGCTCAATAAACTTTATGTTCATGTTTTATAGGCAAGTGACAAGGTTTTCCATAAACTAGTGTATAAGGTGACATATTTAATGATGTTTTATAAGCAGTTCGATAAGCTCAAAGTTCATCATTAAGTCTTAAAGACTAGTCTTTCCTATTATGGTTCACTATTTTCTCAAAGATATGTTTGATCTCCCTATTAGTAAGCTCTACTTGTCCATTTGTCTGAGCATGACAAGGGGTGATAACTTTGTGTGTGATTTCATATTTTTTTTTATTAAAGACTCAAATGACTAGTTGTAAAAATGTGTTCTACCATCACTTATCATAGCTCAAGGGATTCCAAATTGACTCAAGATATTTTCTTTCAAAAATTTTATCACGTTTTGTGATCATTGTTTCGACTTCGAATTATCTCTATCTATTTTGAAACATAATCTATAACAACTAATATGTACAAGAAAAAATAATGTAGGAAATGAACCCATGAAATCTATACCCTAACAGTCAAATATCTCAATGACAAGAATAAGATTTAAAGGTATTATATGATATTTTGAAATAGATCCTAACTTTTGATAATTTTCACAAGATTTGCAAAATGGATGTGAGTCTTTGAATATGGTGGGCCAATAAAATTCAATTTGTAAGATTTTTGTAGTTATCTTTCTTGATGAGAAATGACCCTCACATGCCTCAAAATGACAAAATTTAATAACACTACTTACCTGATTGTCGGAATGCATTTTTAAAATATTTGATCAGGACAATATTTGAATAAATAAAGGTCATCCCAATAAAAGATTTTCACTTCATTGAAGAACTTTCTGTTATCTTGGGTGCTTCAATGAGCTGTCAATTGTCCTAAAATAAGAAAATTAACAATATTAGCAAACCAAGACAATGTAGAGATAAAAAGTAAAGATTCATCGAGAAAATAGTCATCAATTGGTGTGATGTTAGATTTCGAGTCTGTTGTCAATCTTGACAAATGATCTACTACAATATTTTTGGTGCCTTTCTTGTTTTTTATTATGATATCAAATTCTTGAAGTAATAAAATCCACCGCACCAATTTAGCTTTAGAATCTTTCTTAGAAAGAAGATATTTCAATGTTGTATGATCACTAAAAATAACAACTGGTGAGTTAAAAAGATAAGACTTGAATTTTTAACATGCAAATACTATTGCAAATAATTCTTTTTAAAGAGTTAGTCAAATAATCATAAAGTAAATCACTAAAAACAAAAAAAAACATCTATAAAAATTTCAAAAAAATATTCAACCATGTCATTAAATATACTGAGCATCTATCTTTGAAACATGGCTAGTATGTTACATAATTCAAAAGACATCTTCTAATATGCAAAAGTACCAAATGGACATATGAAAGTAGTCTTCTCTTGATCTTCCAATGCAATTTTAATTTGGTTGTAACCTAAATAGCTATCTAGAAAATAATAAAATTCATGACTTGCAACTCTTTTTAGGATTTGGTGACACGACAAAAAGATTGATGTCTTCTCCCAAGTGCAAGAGTGTCAAAGTAATAAATAACCCGGTAAGACCAGGGTCGAACCACAAGAAGGTTATTGCACAAATTATAAATAACAATAATACAACGACAATAACAACAACAACAACAACAACAACAATAACAACAACAATAACAACAACAACAATAACAACAACAACAATAAAAAAAAGATGAGAACTTTGAGATGAAATATTAAAGTAAGGATTAAATAATGATAATAACAAATGTCAAGGTTAGAGGTTCCACTAATGGTAAGATAAGAATTAACTAAGTAAAGGAAAGGAAATGAAAAGTATAAACTTAATATTAATGAAAACAAAGCATAAGTAATACAAAAAATACAAGAGAGAAAACAAGAGCATGGTCTTAATCTGGACACCAAGATGCCTAAATGCATGGCAAATGCCTCCTTTTATAGGCCAAAATTAGGAACTATTGATTTGATGACTAATTAATGAGTAAGTGGCCAACCCTTGACTTGGTGACAATCCTTATCTTCTCTTGTCTGCCCAAAACGTCATTGATGACGTCAAAATTAGAGCCACTTAAAGCATGAAAGTTCTAGGAAATTGTCTTAGCTTTCTTGTGAAACAATTCAGCTCATTTCGACTTCTAGAACTCCAGATATGGCCAAAATACTGAACAGTGCTGGGGCTGGAGGACAGATTCGAGCTTCTTTGTTATTACAACAATTTGGACTTGAAAATGGCCTTTTTAGATCTTGGGCTCCAGATGAAAGTTGTAGGCCTATGTCTTACCTTTCCATCCATATAAAGTAGACCTAAATATGAGATTTATAGCTCTAGATATGACCCAATTACCGAACAGTGTTCCGGTTTGGATTGCACTGATATCTCCTTTCTAAGTTTGATCATTTCTTTGCCTTTGCAATTGAAGTTCTTAAAGTCATCAATCAATCCTTTCATTTATGTGATAGGCCTGCATTTAAAATGAACATTTACCATAAATTAAAGGTATCTTATATTATTAAATAGATTATTATAAAACGTACTTTAGTTAAGGAGTTATTGATACTTTATATCATCATATTGCACTTAAAGTATCATTAAATTCCCCAACTTAAGAATGTTTTATAATAACAAGTCTGATAATATAAGATAACTTTAATTTATGATATATGCTTATTTTAAATGCAGGCATATCTCAGAATTCAAATGATTGATTTGTTGTGATTAACTATTGAAAGTGACTGGATAAAAAAAAGTCTAAGCTTAGAAAAGAGATGTTGATTCAATTTAAACTTGAAGACTATTTAATTATCGGGTTATATATGAACTGTAGATCTTGAATTTCAGTTTGGTTAATATGGTTAGAAAGCTAAGATATAGGCTGAAAACATTTATGAAGAGTCCAAGACTCAATTCTATTCATTTGGAAGTCTAAATCTTAGCATTAAAATAGAAGTTTGAATCTATCTTATAATCTAGATACTATATAGCATTCAACTTATATCTTAAGCTTTAAAAGTCTAAATGCGTTGATTATTTTTTTTATTAGAAAGCTAAGACAATTTCCCAAAACTTTCATAAAAACTATCTATTCAAATTCTTATATTATCAATGATATTTTATTCAGACAATAACATAAAGATTGTTACAAAATCAAAAGGTGACTACCTGCTCAACAATTAGTTATCAAATTAATAGCAATGAATTTTAGCTTATAAAAGAAGGCATTTGTCATGCATTTTAGGCATCTTGCTGACACGATCAAAGAGTTGATTTGTAAAAATACAGCTATTGACACACCCCTTATTAACCCAAGGCTTCCTTCTCCATACACCAAATGAATCTTTCCCAGGATGAGATCCACCAAAAACACAAATATTTTGTATTTGATGACTTGAGGAACTTGTCATTTCTACACACTTTGATATCTGTGAGATGTGTGGGCTGAGTGGAAATGAAGAGAAGAATTTATAGATGAGAAAGTGAAAATGCAATCATATCACCTATATGTAGGTCAGCTAAAGTCTCTCTCTCTCTCTCTCTTTTATTANCTCTCTCTCTTTTATTATTATTATTATTATTATTATTAAATAATTTAAAAAATATGTATGTACAAATAGTTAACATGTGTATGTACAAGTAGTTATGATTATAGCTCACATCTTCCCTTGGTTTTACGTTTAAGAACGGCTTAAACGCTCTCTATGGGTCGGGGATAGGCTTCCCATCCAGTTTTCTTAAAAACTAGCAAATAGGGTTTTTTTTAGTCAAATTCCCAGGACTATGTCAAGCATGTTCTTTATGAAATTATGGCCACAAATCATAAATTGCGCGATGCACATCTCCACTAGGGTGCGTTTCAAGAGTCAATAGAAGATTATCTAAAGACTCCTTACTTAGGCCATCCTTAATGAATTGTATTTTATCTTCACGATTTACAGATACCATTCCTAAAAAACGACATTTTGTATTGCAAGTTCACTTGGCACATCTGTGAGAGACTTGCAACCGTTTTGCATGATGTTTCTTTGCAAAAGTGCTTTTACATATTCTAGGCATGTATGAAATGAAAGAATTTGAGGACTCACCTGATAATCGGACCTTTGCTTTAATTAGCCAGTGAATATCTTTAGGAATTCCATGGTTCATTAACAATCTCAATCTTGTATATTTAACATGGTAAATTTTTGTAATCATATTTTAAGGTAGAGTAGGAAAATACTTTTTCAATTTTTCAAGAGTGGTGTCCATTTTCAAATGAGAAGAGATGTAACAAAGGGAGAAAGAGCAAAGAATTGAACAAATATATACATAGATATCAGTTATTATAAAAAACTAAAAGAACGGACTGAAGTCACGAAGTACCGTTATCCGCCATTTGACCGGGGTGGAAAAAAAACTAGCAAAACAAAGGTCACACCAAAAGAAAACAAAAAATCAATGTGAGAGAGAAGAAAACAAATATTAATCTTTATATAAAGGATCACCCAATTCAATAGAGTCATTTTCAATTGAAAAGTTGTCAAAGTAAGCTTTCAAACGATGTCCATTTACCTTGAAAACATATCATAGGCCCTATATAGATACACATGTTTCACAATAAAAGGACCACTCCATCTTGATCTTAGTTTTCCAGGAAATAAATGGAGTCGAGAATTATAAAGTAAGACTTTTTGACCAATATCGAATGTTTTTCTTAGTATTTTGTTACCATGAACTTCTTTGATTCTTGCTTTATGAATTCTTGCATTTTCATATGCATCATTTCTTATTTCCTCAAGCTCATTTATTTGTAATTTCCGTAACTAACTAGCATAATCAAGATTTGAATTGAAAGCTTTAATAGCCCAATACACTTTATGTTCAAGTTCCACAGGCAAGTGACAAGGTTTTTCATAGACTAGTCTATAAGATGACATACCTAATGATGTTTTATAAGCCGTTCGATAAGCTCAAAGTGCATCATTAAGTCTTAAAGACCAGTCTTTCCTATTAGGGTTCTCTATTTTTTCCAAGATCTATTTGATCTTCCTATTAGCAAGTTCTACTTGTCCACTTATCTAGGGGTGATAAAAGGTGGCAACTTTGTGTGTGATTCCATATTTTTTTATTAAAGACTCAAATGACTTGCAGAAATGTGTTCCACCATCACTTATCATAGCTCGAGGGATTCCAAATCACCTTAAAATATTTTCTTTCAAAAACTTTATTACTTTTTTGTGATTATTGTTTTAACTTGGAATTGCCTCTATCCATTCTGAAACATAATTTACTGTGACTAATATGTACAAGAAACCAAATGATGGAGGAAATGGACCCATAAAATCTACACCCTAACAATCAAAGATCTCTATGAGAAGAACAAGATTTAAAAGCATCATGTGATGTTTTTAAATAGAACCCAACTTTTGACAATTTTCACAAGTCTTATAGAATGTTTATGAGTCCTTGAACATAGTGGGCTAGTAAAATCCACTTTGTAAGATTTTTGCAGTTATCTTTCTTGATGAGAAATGGCCCTCACATGCCTCAGAATGACAAAATTTAATAACACTACTTACCTCATTGTCAGGAATGCATTTTTAAAATATTTGATCAGGGCAATAATTGAATAAATAAAGGTTATCCCAATAAAAGATTTTCACTTCGTTGAAGAACTTTCTGTTATCTTGGGTACTTCAATAAGTTGTTAATTGTCCTAAAATAAAAAAATTAACAATATTAGCAAACCAAGATAATGTAGAAATAAAAAGTAAAGATTCATCGAGAAAGTAGTCATCAATTGGTGTGATGTTATATTTCGAATCTGTTGTCAATCTTGACAAATGATCTGCTACAATATTTTTAGTGCCTTTCTTGTCTTTGATTGTGATATCAAGTTTTTGAAGTAACAAAATCCATCGTACCAGTCTAGCCTTAGAATCCTTTTTTTGAAAGAAGATAATTCAAAGCTGCATGATCACTAAAAATAACAGGAATTAAATTACATGCTTCAACAATTTATGTATCTGGGACAATAAAATCCAAAGGATAAATGAATTTATCAACTTGTACTAACACATCTTTAACTATTCCTCTAAGCACTTTTACAGATCTATCAACAAGTAACAGAGTTACAAAAAGTTGGTTTTAACTCACCTAGATTGAAACTTTGAAAGACTGAATATATAAGTAAATTCACACTAGCTCCGAGATCAAGTAAAACTCTTTCAATTTTATGGTCTCCAATAAAGCAAGAAATTGTAGGACAACTAGGGTCTTTATATTTTAAAACATTATTGTTTTGAAGAATGACACTTACTTGTTAGGCTAAAAAGGCTGTCTTTTTCACATTCAATTTTCTCTTCATAGTGCACAGATCTTTCAAAAATTTAGCATAAGAAGAAACTTGTTTAGTAGCATCCAACAAAGGTATATTGATCCTTACCTGTTTGAAAGTTTCAAAGATTTCAAAGTTGTGATTGACTTTCCTTTGTTTGCTCATGGTATGAGGAAATGGAAGTGCTGGTGGGGAATCAGTCTTTTCTTTGCAATGTTCAACTTCAACCCCTTCCTTACCCTTGGAGATTAACTCATCATCTTTTTCACAAGGTTCAAGAGTGGGTTTTTCAATAACCTTACCACTGCGAAGAGTGATGACTAATTTGACTTGATCTATATGATGGTTTACGAACTACTTGCATTTGTATTGTATTGCCCCTTGGGATTTTGCTGTGGTTGAGATGGAAACTTACCTTTCTCTTGAATACTTAGAGTAGATGTGAATTTTGCAAGTGCATCTTTTATATCTGCCATGGTTTGAGCATTTTGAGTGTTGATTGTCTCCTGCTTTTCAATGAATACATGCAATGTTTCTTTCAGATTTCTTCTAAGAGGTGAAGCATAAAGAGGTGCATATCCATGAGAATTTTGAAAATTATAGTTTGCTTGAAATGGTGGTTGTGAAGTTTGTGCATTATTGTTACCACTCTTCCAACTAAAATTTAGGTGATTTCTCTAACTAGGGTTGTATGTTTGCGAGTATGGGTTATGATTGGGCCTTTGGAAATTGTTTAAAGCATGGGCTTGTTCATGGAGACATTCCTTAAAAGAAGGCAAAGTTGGACAGTCATTGGTTGAATGTTCATTGGTTTCACAGATTTGACACACAATATCTTGAACATATTTTAATTGACCACTCTTTTTTAATTCTAATGCCTTAACTTTTCTGGCTAAATATGCAAATTTAGCTTGGAGATCATGATCTTCCCTAAGGTTATATATACTTCCACTAGATGTATGAGGTTGAGTCTTACTTGGTGCCTTATAAGTTTTTGTAGTGTCCTAATTTTGAGCATTTTCAGCTAGTAAGTCTAGGTACTCCATTGCTTCGTTAAGGTCTTTATTTTCAAAAGTTCCATTGCACATCAATTCCACTATTTGTCTATCTTTAGGTGTTAACCCTTCATAAAAATGTGAAACCAATCTTCATGTTTCAAAACCATGATGAGGGCAAGTATTAAGCAAGTCCCGATACCTATCCCAATATTAGTAAAATGTTTCTCCTGGTTTTTGAGTGAAAGTGATGATTTGTCTTTTGAATGAGTTTGTTTTATGAGATGGAAAAAAATTCTTTAAAAATTATTGTTGCATTTCATCCTAAGCATGAATGGATCCTGACCTAAGATTTTATAGCCATGTTTTAGCTTTATCTTTTAATGAAAAAGGAAAAAGCTTTAATATGATGGTGTTCATGCTACAATTTAAGTCATTATAGGTGTTACAAACTTCTTCAAATTCTCTCAAATACAACTATGGATTTTCTAGATCTAGGCCATGAAAAGAAGGTAAAAGTTGAATATTGTTTGGCTTAAAATTAAAGTGAGATGCATCAAGAGGGAAAATTATACATGAAGGTGCACTTGTTCTTGTAGGGTTCATATGGTCTCTAAGTGTTCTAACTTGGTTATTCTCATTATTCTCATTATAAAGTGATTGATTATCTTCTTCGGTTATTTTTTCTGAAAATGATGAGGATACCCTACAAAGTCTACCACTCAATGTACGTGACCAAACTCTCATGCACTTGTAGGAAGAAAATAAAAGGAGGAAGAAAATAAAAGAAGAAGGAAACAAAACAAAACAAATAAAAGTTATATACAAAATAAAATGAAGAGTGAAAATAAAATAAATATTATAATTTATATCAAAGAGTTGATGTCTTATCCTAAGTGCAGAAGTGTCAAAATAATAAATAACCTGGCAAGACTAGAGTCAAACCATAGATAGGTTAACTATATAAATTATAAATAAAAACAACAATAACAACAACAACAATGATGATGGTGGTGGTGAAGATGAGTTAAAGAGGACTTTGAGATGTAAAATTAATGTGAAAATTATACAATGAAAAAAACAAATGTCAAGGTTAGAGGATGCACTAATAGTATTAGAGATAAGTAAGGTATAAAATCTTTATTAATTATCAATATGATCATATTAATCATCTTATTTACATAACACCATACTTATAAATTTTATCAAGTATTCATGATGTTAACTTATGTTGACAACAAATCAATTTCCTCTTATAATAATGATGTTGGCCGAATACTATAAAGGATCAAGTATTTGATGTACCAATTGTTACACAACATAAATCTAGATTAACCATTTAACAAGTAAGGTATTAAGAATTAATAAGATAAAAATGATAAGACATGTTAATAGCAAGTTGTTTAGGATATAAGCATTAAAGTCCATATTGAGTTTATATTTACTTATCCTAACACCATTAGTGAAACATTTTCACCTTGACATAATTAATTTAGCTAGACATTATAAAGGAGAAAAACTTAAAGAAACAATATAAGAACATAAACATGATATAAGTTAACTAAGTATAGTAAAGGAAATGAAAAGCATGAACAAGAGATTAAGTATTACAACAATATAAAGAGAAGGAGCAAGAACATGATCTTGATATGGAAAACAAGATGCCCAAATGAATGGTAAATGACTCCTTTTATAGGCTAAAATTCAAAACTATTTATGTGATAATTGATAATTGATGTAGTGGCTAACTATTGATTAGTGGACTTGGTGGACAACATCACTCCAATATTTTGGATGGCTAAATTGATATTGATGCAATCAGAATTTGGCAAAGTGTTTTGCATGAAAGTTGTTGGAAATTATCTTTTCCTTCCACCTACCAAATTTTAGATCATTTGGATCACTATAGCTCAAGATATGTCTACAATACTGAGTAGTGCTACTGATGGACGTGGTGGATAGCACTCATGCTCTTGTGTGGATGCAATCTCATTTCTACCATCCGAATTTGAGCTGGTTCTCTTCATAAAAGTTGTTGGAAATTGTCTTTTAGTTCCACCCACCAAATTTCAAATCCTTTGGACTTCTAGAACTCTAGTAATGGATAAACATTTGAGTAGTGTTTGGGCTAGATTGTTAAACAGATTCAAACTTCTCTTTTGTGGCCAAACTTAGGTCTTTCCATACCCATGAAAGTTGTAGGCCTATTTGTTATCTTTCCATCCATATAAAGTAATATGAAATCCAAGATCTATTGCTCTAGATATGATCCGATGACTGAACAGTGTTCAAATTTGAAGTGAATCGACATCTCTTTCGTAAGCTTAGCCTTTTCTTTGTCCTTTCACTTCCAATAGTTAATCACAACAATCAATCCTTTGAATTGTGAGAATACCTGTAGTTAAAATGAGCATTTACCATAAATTAAAGGTATCTTATATTATTAGACTTGTTATTATAAAACATGTTCTAGTTAAGGAGTTATTGATACTTCAAGTGCAAAATGATGATATAAAGCCTTCATAAAAATGCACTTCTAAGTACTAATCACCTACTTTTCAAATCAAGATTATATTCTTGCTTTTTTTTCTTTATATTTTTGTAATACTTAACTTTTTCTTTCATTAATCTCTATTTATGCATTTCATTTCCTTTTATATACTTATATAATCATACTCTCCTCTTGTTTATTTATATTTCTTTTATTCATTATGTTTAGCTAAGTTTATTATGTCAAGGTAAAAAGGTTTCACTAATTGTATTACGATAAGTATAATATAAACTCAATATAAACTTCAATGATTATATCTTAAACAACTTGCTATTAACATGTCTTATCATTTTTATTTTATTAATTCTTAATACCTCGCTTGTTAAATAGTTAATTTAGATTTGTGTTATATAACATTTGAACAATAAATGCTTGGCACTTTCATAGCCAATCGTTTGTTATAACCTACATATGTGTTATGAAAAAAACTTGATTTGTTGTTAATATAAATTAGCATCATGAATTATTGATAATATCTAAAAGTTTGGTGTTGCTTAAATAAGATAACTAATATGATCATATTAATAATTTATAATGAGTTATTAATGACAAATCATCCAATTGGAACCTTATTTTTATGCGATTTTCAATTGAGTAATAAAAAAGTTTATATATACTTATTTGAAATACCATTAGTGGATCCTCTAACCTTGATAATTTGTTGTTTTTATCATTGTTTAACTTTCATATTAATCTTACTTCTCAAAGCTCTTTTTAACTCACCATCATCATTACCATTATTTATAATTTATATAGTTAACCTCTATATGGTTCGACTTTGGTCTTGCTAAGTTATTTATTATTTTGACACTACTACACTTAGAAGAAAATATTAATCTTTTGGTCATGTCATAGGGCTTAATTTCAATATGTATTTCCTTAACCCTTGAAAATTTTTCTCAAAGTTTGGATATGGTCCTTTTTTTTCTTTATACTTGGTGATCATGTCATCCATATACACTTTAATCTCTTTATGCATCATGCCATGAAAAAATATTACCATGGCATGTTGCTCTAGTATTTTTTTTTTATTAAGAATGACATAATTTTATAGCAAAAATTCCTCATGAGATGACAAATATAGTATTCTTTTTATCTTTTTCAGCCATTTTTATCCTGTTTCAACCCAATAAACCATTAAAAAATGAGTAAGTGGAGTTCTTTGCAACATTATCTATTAAAACATCTATATAGGGTATAAGGAAATCATCCTTTGGGCTCATCTTATTTAGGTCCCTAGAGTCAATTATTACTTTTAAAAAATAAGAACTTCTTGGATCACTTAATTATTCAATTATTCCCCTTCGATTAACCTTCTCATAAATTTTATTGGGGCATATTCTAAGGTGTTGGTAGTCAATTAAGGCAATATTTTGCGAGTCTCTTTCTTGACCTCAAAGTCTTCATCACAATCTTTTCCTTCTCTTCTTTCTAGATAGTTGATGACAACATCATTGGATTTCTTCCTTAGATTTTCTAGCTCATCTTCAAGCCTTATCTCATAAGTTATACATATAAGAGGAATTTCCATCATCGTTTTTTCTAGCTCATGCCCTTCCATTTAGGCTATTGATTAGTACTTATAAGTATATTTTTGTTAAGGTTTTTATATCATCATTTTGCACTTGAAGTATCAATAACTCCTTTTGATTAGTACTCAAAAGTGCATTTTTATCATGGTTTTAT
>SRLM01000455.1:5174-44906 GCA_015708895.1 Populus ilicifolia
GTGTGAGGATATTGAGTGTTTGAGCGAAACACGAGCGACGTGATGATAACCTTTTTTACCATTAACCAAGTTTTGCAGGTACTATCATGTCAGATCAAAACAACACACCACCCCATCCCGAGGGAGAACTAACGTTCCAAACGCAAGCCATGATGAAAAGCATGAAGTTCGTGATGGGGAATGTGTGTGACAGACTTGAGAAGGTGGTAAAACATGGAAACGTGGCTGGAACATGCACCCAAGATGTGAGAAAGGTTAGGGTTGAATGGAAATCTAACAATGGCAGGCTGGAAGGCCAAGGTGGGCTGATTATGAGGATTTTGAGCCTCAATTTGATGATATTTGTGGTGGTGGTGAGACCACAAGCTACCGGGAAGATTTTTCACAGCGTAGAAACTGAAGGGATTTAATGTATTTTGATGAGGTGCTATGGCAAAAGAAAAGGCAGATCCAAAAGGAGAGGTGGTATCAAAAAGAGAGAGACAAAGAGATTAGTGTTTCAAAAAAAAGGATTGAAAACTCTATCCCGTATTCTAGGGGAGATGAAGTAAGAACTTGATGATGTGTTATCAGCAACAATCAATGCCCAGCAAGCTTCAAAAAAAGGATTGCAATGATGATATACGAAATAGGAATGACTGCAACTTTCATCCAAAGTTGGTGGCGACGATTGTTTGCAGAAAAAAGAACTCCAAAGGCTTCAAAACGAGGATAAGGAATTGTCCATCCAACTTATGTTTTGTCTATTTTGGTTGATATCACACTATATCTGAAATTTTAACTCAATTGGACATCATTTACCTGAGGTTTCAGATTCCGACCTAACTTGTCGTAAACGAGTCTGTCTTGCATCAACGTTTGAAATTCACTTGCTTTCTGTTGATTTTGTTTCTTGCAGTTTATTTCCATCATATTTGGGTGTTGTTTATTTTTTGTTTCTATTTTTATTCGAGTTTTCGGTTTCGTTAATATCTCGGACAGACTCGCTTGCTACTCGCGAGACTATCATCGCAGTTTTGTTTTGCTTGTTTTCTAGTTGTTATTGCTTCTTGAGTCACATATCTATTTGGATTGCACTGCCAAGGTGGTTCTTTTTAGTGTTGGTTTTAGTTTCGCAAGAACAGCATGGTGAGACTAGAGGTGTGTGAGGATATTGAGTGTTTGAGCGAAACACGAGCGACGTGATGATAACCTTTTTGACCATTAACCAAGTTTTGCAGGTACTATCATGTCAGATCAAAACAACACACCACCCCATCCCGAGGGAGAACTCACGTTCCAAACGCAAGCCATGATGAAAAGCATGAAGTTCGTGATGGGGAATGGGTGTGACAGACTTGAGAAGGTGGGAAAACATGGAAACGTGGCTGGAACATGCACCCAAGATGTGAGAAAGGTTAGGGTTGAATGGAAATCTAACAATGGCAGGCTGGAAGGCCAAGGTGGGCTGATTATGAGCCTCAATTTGATGATATTTGTGGTGGTGGTGAGACCACAAGCTACCGGGAAGATTTTTCGCAGCGTAGAAACTGAAGGGATTTAATGTATTTTGATGAGGTGCTATGGCAAAAGAAAAGGCAGATCCAAAAGGAGAGGTGGTATCAAAAAGAGAGAGACAAAGAGATTAGTTTTTCAAAAAAAAGAATTGAAGACTTTATCACGTATTCTAGGGGAGATGAAGTAAGAACTTGATGTGTTATCAGCAACAATCAATGCCTAGCAAGCTTCAAAAAAAGAGGAGAAAAAGGACTGCAATGATGATATACAAAATAGGAATGGCTGCAACTTTCATCCAAAGTTGGTGGTGACGATTGTTTGCAGAAAAAAGAACTCCAAAGGCTTCAAAACGAGGATAAGGAATTGTCCATCCAACTTATTAGGGATTCGAGGATGAATCATCTTGAAGAGAGAGGGAATGTGTGATCAAAGCAAGGTCAAATTTGGATTTTGATGTAAAATGTGCAACAATCCAGTTTTACGGCAAGGGTCATAATTCTCAATCAGACCGTTGGATCGAGCTGAATTTTTACGTGGAGTCTCCTGACATATTGTATTACCTTGGGTTAAACTTTAAGATCAATCAGCGTTCATGAAGGCATCTCAATATAGGTCAAGAGAGGCTGTACGAATTTTGTTATTTACTTCCTTTTGACTTGCGGACTTCCTATTTGGCTAGGATTCTTTTCCTAAAAGAATGTGCCAGCTTATTTTGGGAATTTTCTAGTTCCACAAGGATCTTTAATGAGCTGCAATAAAATCTCCAAGTGTGGCAAGGATTCATTGATGTTTCAGAATCCTTTTCTTACAAGGATTCCTTATTCACCCTAGCTACAACCGGAAAGAAGACTTCAGAATAAATTCTAATTTGAAATCAGATTTTCTAGTCTATTTGGGAATTATTAATGGTGAAAAATCCTATTCTAGCTTATTTAGGATGGTAATTTTCGGATCTTTAGTGTTTTCTTCTTAGTTTTTAGCTTACTATTGCTTATTTGGGTCAATTGTAAGTTCACCTAGGGTGGGGGTCTATTAGGGTTTCTTTAAGTCCAGAATCACTATAAATAGAGGCATAACCAAACATGTAAAAAAAAGACTATTCAGATCAATAAAACTTCTTTGCTGCACTTATTGTGTGTGTTGGTGGGATAATCTCCCTTCCTTGGTTCTCTAACGAACTGAAAACGACTTATCGAACAACAACTGTCTTCGCGGCGTCATCCTTATACTTCTCGTTTGCGAATCAATATTCGTTGGGTGGGGGTTTTTTGTTTTCAATAGTACTGGTGCCTAGGTACAAGTTATCTTTGTGTCACACTTCTATCAAACCTGATTTACATGACTTTCCGGGAATTGGCGTCTTTGCGTGTGGGTTGCGTGACCATGTCATCACGAGGTTCGCATCACTTGGTATCAGAGCTTGGCTTCATTAACTAGGTTATATCTTTCTGAAATTTTCGTTCCTTGTCAATTCCGCAAAAATTCCTTAGTGTCCAATTTCTTCTTCTCCTTGAATTTGCGGCATATAAAAAGAAAACAAATTGTTATTTCATGCTTTTATTGTTCAAAATATATATCAGTAGCATCAAAAGTGTAAAAAAAACAAAAACAAAAGAAAAGAGAAATTGTTCGGAAAGACGTTTATTTGATTCTACCGCAAAAAACTAAACAAGAGACAATTGGTTCAAATCAACTTGGAATTAGCTCAAATTTGATATTCTAATTACTGGGGTCCTAATCGCATTAAAATCAAATTCGGGGTCAATTGGATATCATTTGTTTTGGGTTTCAAATTCGAGTCTAACCAGGTCTGATTCATAACGTTTTTACGTTAGTATACCAAACTTTCTCATAAATTGCTCAAAACTTATGTTTTGTCTATTTTGGTTGATATCACAATATATCTGAAATTTTAACTCAATTGGACATCATTTACCTAAGGTTTCAGATTCCGACCTAACTTGTCGTAAACGAGTCTGTCTTGCATCAACGTTTGAAATTCACTTGCTTTCTGTTGATTTTGTTTCTTGCAGTTTATTTCCATCATATTTGGGTGTTGTTTATTTTTTGTTTCTATTTTTATTCGAGTTTTCGGTTTCGTTAATATCTCGAACAGACTCGCTTGCTACTCGCGAGACTATCATCGCAGTTTTGTTTTGCTTGTTTTCTAGTTGTTATTGCTTCTTGAGTCACATATCTATTTGGATTGCACTGCCAAGGTGGTTCTTTTTAGTGTTGGTTTTAGTTTCGCAAGAACAGCAAGGTGAGACAAGAGGTGTGTGAGGATATTGAGTGTTTGAGCGAAACACGAGCGACGTGATGATAACCTTTTTTACCATTAACCAAGTTTTGCAGGTACTATCATGTCAGATCAAAACAACACACCACCCCATCCCGAGGGAGAACTCACGTTCCAAATGCAAGCCATGATGAAATGATGAAAAACATGAAGTTCATGATGGGGGATGTGTGTGACAGACTTGAGAAGGTGGGAAAACATGGAAACGTGGCTGGAACATGTACCCGAGATGTGAGAAAGGTTAGGGTTGAATGGAAATCTAACAATGGCAGGCTGCAAGGCCAAGGTGGGCTGATTATGAGGATTTTGAGCCTCAATTTGATGATATTTGTGATGGTGGTTTTAAGGATGAGACCACAAGCTGCCGGGAAGATTTTTCGCAGCGTAGAAACTGAAGGGATTTAATGTATTTTGATGAGTTGCTATGGCAAAAGAAAAGGCATATTCAAAAGGAGAGGTGGTATAAAAAAGAGAGAGATAAAGAGATTAGTGTTTCAAAAAAAGAATTGAAGACTCTATCCCGTATTCTAGGGGAGATGAAGTAAGAACTTGATGTGTTATCAGCAACAATCAATACCCAGCAAGCTTCAAAAAAAGAGGAGAAAAAGGACTGCAATGATGATATACAAAATAGAATGGCTGCAACTTTCATCCAAAGTTGGTGGCGACGATTATTTAGAAAAAAAAGAACTCCAAAGGCTTCAAAACGAGGATAAGGAATTGTCCATCCAACTTATTAGGGATTCGAGGATGAATCATCTTGAAGAGAGAGGGAATGTGTGATTAAAGCAAGGTCAAATTTGGATTTTGATGTAAAATGTGCAACAATCCAGTTTTACGGCAAGGGTCATAATTCTCAATCAGACCGTTGGATCGAGCTGACATTTTACGTGGAGTCTCCTGACATATTGTATTACCTTGGGTTAAACTTTCAAATCAATCAAAGCTCATGAAGGCATCTCAATATAGGTCAAGAGAGGCTGTATGAATTTTGTTATTTACTTCCTTTTGACTTGCGGACCTCCTATTTGGCTAGGATTCTTTTCCTAAAAGGATGTGCCAGCTTATTTTGGGAATTTTCTAGTTCCACAAGGATCTTTAATGAGCTGCAATAAAATCTCCAAGTGTGGCAAGGATTCATTGATGTTTCAGAATCCTTTTCTTACAAGGATTCCTTATTCACCCTAGCTACAACCGGAAAGAAGACTTCAGAATAAATTCTACTTTGAAATCAGATTTCCTAGTCTGTTTGGGAATTATTAATGGTGAAAAATCTTATTCTAGCTTATTTAGGATGGTAATTTTCGGATTTTTAGTATTTTCTTCTTAGTTTTTAGGTTACTATTGCTTATTTGGGTCAATTGTAAGTGGGCTACATATAAGTTCACCTAAGGGGGGTCCATTAGGGTTTCTTTAAGTCCAGAATCACTATAAATAGAGGCATAACCAAACATGTAAAAAAAAAGACTATTTAGATCAATAAAACTTCTTTGTTGCACTTATTGTGTGTGTTGGTGGGATAATCTCCCTTCATTGGTTCTCTAATGAACTGAAAACGACTTATTTAACAAGAACTGTCTTCGAGGCGTCATCCTTATACTTCTCATTTGTGAATCAATATTCGTTGGGTGGGGGTTTTCTGTTTTCCATAGTGCTAGTGCCTAGGTACAAGTTATCTTTGTGTCACACTTCTATCAAACCTGATTTACATGGCTTTCCGGGAATTGGCGTCTTTGCTTGTGGGTTGCGTGACCATGTCATCACAAGGTTCGCATCACTAGTTGAAGAAATCATCCAAATTTGAGTTGAAAGAGTTAATTTTACCATATTTTACATTGGTATATGTAACATTCCCTGATCAGGGATAAAAACAACAATCTCATGTAAATTAAAAAACAGAGTGCTTAATTTTTTTCTATATATATTCGTGGTGTTCATATTAAAGTTTACTAAAATTTCAACAAAGTCTCCCTTATATTAGGAGTTCCCAAATTATTGACATCTAACCTGTTTACATTTCTAATAACTCGCATCTCCTAATTCAATCCCTACCCAATCATCTTGAGTCTTAATCCCATAAACATCATCATGCATATCAACCATAATATTTATGATATACATTATTTAACAAATATTGTTATGGATGGATAAAAATATAAATACTCATACATGGATCATGGTTTTATGAACTACAGAGTTCAATTCATCTAATCAAGTTTAAATATTAATTATACAAATTAAGTTATACAAACATTTCTATGTTTACAAAATATAAGGGTATACTCGCTAAAACCAAGATTATAAAAAGTGAACATAAGCTAGAATCTACTATTATCGTGCATGTGATGGTCTTGAAACAAAATACCAATTATTAAAATATGAATATCATAATAAATATAACAACACAAATATCTAACAATTTAAAAAGGGCAACATTCATTTATATTTTATTCACTTCTCCTTTTTGGTTTTTCATTAGAAACTTTTTTTCATTTAACTACTAAAAACATTTTCCTCTCTCATTATCAACCTCTATTCTAAATTTTATAAGATCGATCATGATTATTTTCATTTAACATATTTATGATAACAATTTCACTAGTAACATTATCACCTCGTAGGAGTCGATGTAAGGTGATCCACTTACCCGGGATGCTAACATACATTAAATGTATGCTAGCCAATATATGGTGATCCCCTTATCCGGAATCCTAATAGATACTATATGTATGCTAGCTAATACATGGTGATCCCCTTAACTGGAATCCTAATATATACTAACCAATACATGGGATCCTAATATATACTAAATATATACTAACCAATACATAATTTATCCTCTTATCCGGGATTCTAACATACATTAAATATATGCTATTTCAAACATGGTGATCCCCTTACCCGGTATCCTAACATACATTAAATGTATGTTAGTTCATACCCCAAATCACACTTCTTATATTTTCTTTGTTAGCGATAATTTCATCACTTTGTAATTCATAGAACAACCTTTCACCATGAAGACATATATATTTAGAATACTATCCAAAATATCGACATCATTACACAAACTTTCCCCTCTTCACCTAATATCCAACAATTGGTAATTCACATTTCAAATCAGTAATATATTAAATCATAAAATTTAATTAGAAAGTATAGGTATGGATCACCTACCTGTAATAAAAGCTCTACTCATGGTCCCTTTTTGCTGTTGCTACACCAATCCTGTGGTCCCTCTTGTGAATCACATGTATTTCTCATAATTTTTTCTCATTTAAGGATATGTTTTATAATAACCATATCAATAGCCAATAAGTCTTTTTTTCAATCATTTCTTTATATTTACATTTTTCTCATTACACCCATCAATATTGTTGTTCTTTGTCCAACCATAGTTATTATTCCTTTCTTTATATTTAAACTATTACTATTTAAATCTCAAACTGCTGTTGTTTGAACTCTCTTGAGATTGTTAACTATATCCACAATTCTAGAACTTCGTTTCAAGCGAGATTGGTCTTATTGGAAAGTTAAGACATGAGGCTACAAGTTCTCTAATGAAGGAGAACCTAGTTTTGCTCGTAAGATAGTTAAAATTGCTCATCAACTAATCAATCCTATTGTCTTACAATGTTAGTCATGGCTCAGTCTCAGTTGGTGACCCATAACTAGAGTTCTACAACTCCAAATTGAGCAAGACTAATTTTCTTAGTTAGCTAACATCCAAAACTATAATTTTTACGAGGAATGTGATCTTAATGCCCTTATCCTCCTTTCTAAAATCTTACTGAAAGTTAGGAGACGAGTCTGTCCAGATTCACCACCCTCTTTCAATCATACATAACATTCACAAACTATATTTTCTAGGTAAATTATCATGGTTCCACGCCCCCAATCACATACCACATGAATTAACTTAATTTTAAGAAATAATACTTTTTCCCCAATTCAATTCTGAAAACCCTAATCTATAATTCAACATAAAGCATCCATTCATAATACAATTTGAAATGAATTATAAAATCATGTTTAGAACACCTCACCTGGTAAGAATTGAGGTTTCGACCTTCAACTAGTTGAAGATTTTTGGCTTCCTCCTTCCTTTTTTATAATGACTATCGGCCTTCCTCTTACTCTTCTTGTTTCAATTTTCTGATTAATCCCTTGCCCACAAGTTTTTACTCCATCTTTACCTCTTTTCATTTCTTATAACTCTACCCTAGAACTTTTAGTTTAGCTTATTTCCATAAATTTTATCCAATACTCAACATTCTGGGTTAATTTATAACGACTCAAAATATTTCACCAGAAAATTTAAAACCTAAAATTTTTTGAATTCCCATTTTATTTAACCATATGCCTGAATTTCTTCCTTTTATTTCCATTTAGTTAATTTGTAATTTACATAACCTTATTTTCCCAGGGTTTACATTCTCCTCTCCTAATAGAAATTTCATCCTCAAAATTTAAGTTACATACCTATATCGCAGAATAAATGCGGAAACTTCTCCTTCATGTCAAATTCTCTTTCCCATATTTCTTCTTCTATTTGAAAGCTTTTCCATAAAACTCTCACCAAAAGAACTTTCTTATTCCTCAACACCTTCACATCTCGATCCAAGATCTTCACAGGCTTAGCTTCCATGATTAGATCCTCTTTAATCTTTATAAAAACATGTGGCAATACCCATGAGGGGTTTATCTTGGCCTTTTGTAGCAATGACATATGGAACATATTGTGAATCTTATCCAAATATATAGGCAACTCTAATTGATAAGCAACTAGTTTAATTATTTCTTTACTCTTGAAAGGGCTTGTATATCTCCAAGCTAATTTCCTTTTACTCTATATCAAATGATGCTTTTCCTAGGCACCTTCTTCAAAAATACCTTATCCCCCACTTAGAATTCTAAAGACCTTTTTCAACTATCTGCATAACTTTTTTATCTATCTTGGGCATCCTTCTTTATCTTTCTGATTGATTAGTACTTAAAAGTGCATTTTTATCAAGGTTTTATATCATCATTTTGCACCTGAAGTCGTAATAACTCTTTAACTAAAGCATGTTTTATAATAACAAGTCTGATACCTTAAAATACCTTTAATTTATGGTAAATGTTCATCTTAAATACAGACCTATCATATAAATGAAAGGATTGATTAATAAGTTTAAGTATTGAAATTGAAAGGATAACAAGAGAGTTAAACTTAGAAAATACATGTTGGTTCAATCCAAACTGGAATACTGTTTGGTCATTGAGTCGTATCTGGAGCTATAAAACTTGGATTTGGGTATGCTTTTATGGATGGAAAGCTAAGACATAGGCCTAAGACATTCATAGAAAGGCAAAACTCAATTCTATAGTTTGAAGTCCAAATCTTAGAAACAACGAAGAAGTCTGACTATGTCTTATAGCCCAGACACTATTCAATGTTCAACTCATATCTCGAGTTCTAGAAGTTTAAATGAGTTTAATTTTCTCATCCTAGAAAGCTGAGATAATTTTTAAGAACTTTTATGATTAAGTCTGTTTAAATTCTAATGTTATCAATGACGTTTTGTTCAGATAAGAAGATAAAGATTGTCATTAAGTCAAGACGTGGCCACCCACTCAATAATTAATCATCAAATTAATAGTTCTAATTTTTGGCTTATAAAAAGAGGCATTTGCCATATATTTAGGTATCTTAGTTCTCAAATCAAGATCATGTTCTTGCTCTCTCTTTATTATAATGCTTAAGCTTTTTTATATTAATTTCTTGTTTATTCTTCTCATTTCCTTTCTTTTACTTAGTTAACTTATATCTTATTTATGTTTTTATCTCATTTATTTATGTTTCTTTCATTCATTATATTTAGCTAAGTTTATTATGTCAAAATGAAAAAATTTAACTAATATTGTACAAATAAGTATAGTATAAACTCAACATGGATTTTAATGTTGGATACTAATATGTTTTATATTTGTTATCTTGTTTACTTTTAATACTTTGCTTGTTAAATAGTTAATCTAGATTTATGTTATCTAACCCTTGGTATAACAAGTACTTGACACTTTCATAGCTCAAACTGTATGACATAACCGACATCTGTGCTATGAAATGAATTTGATTTGTTGTTAACATAAGTTATAATCATGAATGCATGACAACATTTACACACAATATCATTATTCAAAGAAGATAACTAATGAAATCATGTTAATAATTTATAATTCAATTGGAACCTCTTTTGTGTGTGGTTTCCAGTTGAGTAATAAGAGGATATACTATACTTGTTTGAAGTACCATTAGTTGATCCTCTAACTTTGACATTTATTTTCATCATTGTTTAATTCTTATATCAATATCACAGCCCAAAGCTCTTTTTATTATTAATATTAATATTACTACTACTATTATTACATCTAGTATTATTATTATTATTATTATTATTATTATTATTATTAGTATCATTATTGTTGTTGTTGTTGTTTTTTTGTTATTTATAATTTTTATATAGTTAAGCTCCCTATGATTCGACCCTGAATTTGTTATGTTATTTATTACTTCGATATTCCTGCACTTGGAAAAAGACATCAATCTTTTAGTCATGTCACAAATCACCCTCAACTTGTCACTTGTCAATTCTTAGTTGCACCATTTCATGTCCTAGAAGCTTCGTTTCTCCTACTTCCTCTCAATAAATTAGGGGATGACATTTCCTTATATACAATGCTTCATATAGAGCCATACCAATGGTAGCTTCATGGCTTTTATTATAATTAAACCCCACCAATGGCAAGAGATCCTTCCAGTTCCCTCCAAACTCTAGCACACAGGACCTTAGGAGATCCTTAAGAATTTCAAAGGTCCTTTCAGATTGACCATCTGTTTGAGGATGAAATGTCATGCTCAGATTCAACTTTGTCCCGATTGCCTGTTATAAGTTAGGACATAATCTTGATGTAAACCTCAGATCCTGATTCAATATAATTGAAATTAGCACCCCATGAAGTTTGATTACTTCATCTACATACTATTTTGCCAGTTTATTGATTAATATTTAAAAGTATATTTTTATCAAGGTTTTATATTATCATTTTACACTTGAAGTATCAATAACTCTTTAAATAGAACATGTTTTATAATAACATATCTAATAACTATATTTATGGTAAATGTTCTTCTTAAATACAGGCTTATCACAAAAATAAAAGGATTGATTGATGAGTTTACCTACTTAAATTGAAAAGACAAAGAGAGGGTTATGCTTAGAAAAGAGATGCTGGTTTAGTCCAAATTGGAATACTGTTCAATTATTGGGTTATATCTGGTGCTATAGATCTTGGACTTCATTTTGGTTTATATGACTAGAAAGCTAAGACATAAGGTTAAAACATTCATGCTTGTCTAAAACTATTATATGTCATTTGAAAGTTCGAATCTTAGCATCAAAAAAGAAGTCTAAATTTAGGTTGCAGTCTAAACATTATTCAGTGTTCAACCTATGTCTCGAGTTCCAGAAATCTAAATCACCTCATTATTTTTTTGTTGGAAATTTATGACAATTTACCAAAACTTTTATAAAGACAATCTATCCAAATTTTGAAGTTAGCAATGATGTTTTGTTCAAACAAAAAGATAACGATTGTTACCAAGTCAATATGTAGCCACCCACTCAATAATTAAGTCAACAAATCAATTGTTCCAATGTTTGGCCTATAAAATGAGACATTTATTATGCATTTAGGTATCTTGGTTTTTAGATCAAGATCATGTTCTTGCTCTCTCCTTATATTTTTGTAATGCTTTAGTTTTATTTATATTAATCTCTTATTTATGCTTTTTATTTTATTTATGTTCTTATCTTGTTTATTTATGTCTCTCTCTTTCATTATGTTTAGCTAAGTTTATTATGTCAATGTGAAAAGGTTACACTAGTGGTGTGAGAATAAGTATATTATAAAAAACTTAACATAGATCTTAATGTTTGATACTAACATGTTTTTTATTTGTTATCCTATTCACTGTTAATACTTTGCTTGTTAAATGGTTAATCTAGATTAATGTTGTCTAACCCTTAGTATAAAAGATATTTAGCACTTTTATAACTCGACCATATGCTATAACCGATACTTATGGTATGAAAGCAACTTAATTTGTTGTTAACATAAGTTATAATCATGAATACCTGACAACATTTACAAGTGTTAGCATTATTTGAATAAGATAACTAATGTAATTATGTTAACAATTTATAATTCAATTTGAACCTCTTTTGTATATAGTTTTCATTTGAGTAATAAAAAGAGTTTATACTATACTTGTTTGAATACCATTAGTGAATCCTCTAACCTTGAAAATTATTTTATTCTTATTTAATCATTATATTAATCTTAGATCTTAAAATCCTTTTTAACATATTATTATTATTATTATTATTATTATTATTATTTATAATTTATATAGTTAACCTCCTTATGGTTCAATCCTAGTCTTGTCAGGTTATTTATTACTTTGATATTCTGACATTTGGGAGAAGATATCAATTTTTTTATCATGTCACTTACCACTAATCAGTCATCTTTATGGGAAAAAACAAAGCAGATTTTGATAGACAATCCATAACCACCCATATGAAATCATTCCCTTTCTTTCCCCTGGTTAATCCCGTCACAAAATCCATACAAATATCCTCTCATTTCCATTCTGGAATTGATAATATATGTAATTCCTTTATAGGTCTCTGGTGTTTTTGTTGATAAATTCCATAGTTTGACACAAATTCTGCTATTTTTCCCTCTTCATATTTGGTCACCAGTAGTGTTTCTTTAAACTCATGTACATCTTTATATTGTAAAAACCCGTCTTTTCAAGCCTTAAACAACCTTAAAATTTTTTTTACTTGACACACATCATGTCGGTAATTGGCGAACCGGTTTTCTCACATCATTAAGATGCAATCCATACATCAACGACATTCAACATTTTATTTAAAAGTGAATCTTACATAAACACATAATATTACGTTTGCATGATTAACAATTCACATTATAATATACATACAAAGACATGAGTTTGCATTTCTATCCTAATAATAGTCATCATGAATTTAACAAAAGGATCTAATAAAAGTTATACATTTAATACATTGATTCATACAAAATACATCGTGATTTAGGATGCAACTACGTGATTCATTGCAAAAGTAGGTTCCTGTGTATCGGGTTTCCTAAGCATCTCATTAATGTGACGTCCCTACTACAGTACAAAACATTTAAGAGAATGCAATTGCTTTTTAATAATAATGATAATTAAATGATCCGGCAGATTAATGAAACATTAACATTATTCCATGTTTGATACATAATATTTATAGTTTCTTTATGTACTTGGTATACACAACTTGTAATGTATATAGATGCACCAATTATTGCAATCAACCATAATCTTAAACCTAGTTGCTTGACTACTTTTTATGATCGGCTTGTTTTAATTCGCAAGTGCACTAATGTGCGATGTAGTAATTAACTCGGTAAGATTGAGGTCATATCCACAGAGAGCTAGATTTGGAAATTAAGCTAGGTAACAAAAAAAACTTAAGAGAAATTAAATTAACAATAACTTGGTTGAAAATAATTGATGGATTTGTTTTCAAAGATGAAAAAGTGTAAATAGATTTTAAATGACAAGAAAACATAAGTCTTGGTCCAAATCAATTTTAATGGTGATGTATTGGTAATTTCTTCAACATATATAAAATAACTCATCCTAATATCAATGATAGTGATATTAGATTGGAAGATATTATAATGAAGTATAGAAAGATGAAGATTGATTATTATTTAAAAATAAACAAGTACTTTCATATTAAGTAAGACATTGAATCAAGCAATCTCTATACCAAAACTAGGGTTTGTGCATAAAAATTCAAGATTATAACATTACCTAAATGATTTCTAAAATTTCTTTGCAATAATAAAACATTCATGAAGAAAATGACAAGATAAATATTAAGATTCATTCATATCATAAAAAAATCACCTCAATCACCATCATCCTTGATTTGGATCAAAGAAAGAGATTAGTCAACCATTATTATATATAAGAACACTTCAATAAACATGAAATAACTTAAATCAAACTGAAATAAAAAGTTTTACAAATTAAAAAACTGAAATCTATAAAGAAGAACACAATACAATTTCAGTAAAAATTCGTACACAAATCTGACTCCAAATTTATATAACAATTTGACCCTCCTAGAAGCCTTCTCTAGAGATGTCTATTAGAGACATATTTATAGGAAATTTTGTCACCTTTCTAGATCATTAAAGAATAGCTCATTTGGACACCTGAGTTAAAATTTATAGGCAAAACACCGAAAGGTATTTTGAAAGATTAAGTCAGGCTAGCTTTGCAACCACTTTGGTGCACGTTTTTCTTCCTTATTTATGAGTTGTATCTTTTTTTTTTTTGACCTAAAATAATGTAACAATGTCCCTTCCAGCTTTCCATCCATGTGTTTGCCTTCTTGGATCAATAGATTACCCAAAATAAATCAATTGTTATTTGTTGCGTGGACATATAAGATCATGGATTGTACTTGGGCTGATTTGGGGCTAAATATAAGCATCACATAAGAATACAAATGTACCTATTATTTAGGCTAAGATTGACATTGAAACCTTGAATGTTTAATAGTTGAAGTTTGCACGCAACATAAGGACAGTTTGGGCTTGAAATAAATCATGTGATATTCTTTTCTAGAATTGTCATAGAATTGATTTTTGGGACATTTGGAGCACTCATTTAAACCAAGATTTGCTTCAATCTTGAACTAAATATCTCTTCAATTCTTTGTTCTAAATTTCAACATTGAATTTTCTGAATTAATTCATTTAAGCTCCAAAAACCTATCGAAACATTAAAAAAAACTTCATTATTAAAAGCACATCAATTATTATAAAAAAACCAAATAAAAACAATAAATACATATGTAAAATAAAAGACTTAATTACACTTTTGATGTACAATCGATAATTATCCTCTTAAGGCATTATTTGTTGAGGTTAGCCATTCACTCACCATTAGCCTAGGCTAATTAGTTGTTTGTCCCGGTCATCTCTTTTGGATGCCATTAGCCGAGGCTAATCATTCCTTTGTCCTGCTCATCCCTTCGGATGCCATTAGTCGAGGCTAATCAATTGTTTGTCCTAGTCATCCCTTCGGATGCCATTACCCAAGCTAATCAACCCTTTCACAACATTTAAACATTTGACAATCTGATATCTATTCTAACCCATTATGGTAATTGATGCGAACCTCATGATCACATGGTCACGCAACCCACACGCAAAGATGCCAATTCGCAGAAATCCATGTAAATCAGGTTTGATAGGAGTGTGATACAAAGATAACTTGTACATAGGCATCAGCACTATTGAAAACAGAAAACCCCCACCCAACGAATATTGATTCGCGAATGAGAAGTATAAGGATGACGCCACGAAAACAGTTGTTCTTTGATAAGTTGTTTTCAGTTCTTTAGAGAACCAAGGAAGGGAGATTATCCCACCAACACACAATAAGTGCAGAAAAAAAGTTTTATTGATTTGAAAATTGCGTGATCTTTACATATTTGGTTATGCCTTTATTTATACTGAATTTGAACTTAAAGAAACCCTAATGGACCTCCCTTAGGTGGACTTATATGAAACCCACTTACAATTGACCCAAATAAGTAATAATAACCAAAAAACTAAGAAGAAAATTCTAAAAATACTAAAAATCCGAAAATACCATCCTGAATAAGCTAGAATCAAATTTGTCACCCTTGAGAAGTCCCAAACAAAATTGGAAAAAATGTGATTTGAAAAATTTGTGTTGTTGATTTTTCAATGACTACTAATTTCACTTTCTTTGCTTCCTAATAGTTATGGCAATCAAAAATCCAATCCACCTTTTTTTCCCACTCCAAATATGCCTCGGGATAATTTTTACCTTGAAAAGAAGGTATTTTCAGTTTGATAGCATCCAAATCACCATCCAAATCAGCTTGTCCCCCAACACTACGAAAATTTTCCCTTTGGCCGAATTGGCCCCTAGTTCTATTCCCATAATTCCTTTGATTTCTAGGCTGCTGAAAACCTTCCCGGTAGTCTATGGCATCATCATCAAAACCACCATCACCAATATCACCAACGGTCTCCTTAAAATCCTCACAATCAGCCCACCTTGGCTTGACTACTATTGTTTGCTTTCAGTTCTACCCTAAGCTTCACATTTTGGGTGCTTGTACCAGCCTCATTACCATGTTTCTCCACCCTATCAAGTCTGTCACACACATTTCCCATCACAAAATTCATCCTCCATCATTTTTGTGTCATGGCTTGCATTTGAAATGTAAGTTCTCCCTCGAGATGGGGCGGTGTATTGTTTTGATCTGACATGATAATATCTGCAAAAAGTGGTTAGTGGTAAAAGAAAATTTATCCTCACGTCACTCGGTGTTTTGCTCAAACACTCTTAATATCCTCACACCTCTCGTCTCACCTTCTTGTGGTTCTAGCGAAACTGAAACCAATACCAAATAAAACCAACATGGCAGCAAAATCCAAATATATATATGACTCAAGAGGCAATAAAAAAACTAGAAAATAAGCAAAACAAAACTGCGATGATAGTCTCGTGAGTAGCAAGCAAGTTTATCTGAAATATGAACAAAACTGAAGGCTCGAATAAAAGAAACAAAAACAAAAAATAAACTACACCCAAATATGATGGAAATAAACTGCAAGAAATGAAATCAACAAAAAAGCAAGCAAAATTCAAATGGTGACGCAAGACAGACTCGTTTATAAGTCCGAATCTGAAACCTAAAGTAAATAATGTCCAATTGAGTTAAAATTTTAGATATAGAGTGATATCAATCCAAATAGATAGAATATAAGGTTTGAGCAATTTATGACAAAGTTTGATGATGTAAAAACATTATGAATCAGACCTGAATAGACCTGAATTTGAAACCCAAAGAAAATGATATCAAATTGAACCCAAATTTGATATGTAATGCGATTAGAACGCCAGTAATTAGAATATTAAATTTGAGCTCATTCCGAGTCGATTTCATCCAATTGTCCCATGTTTAGTTTTTTGCGGCAGAATCTAATAAATGTCTTTTTGAACAATTTTTCTTTTCTTTCCTCTTTTCTCCTTTTTTTTATACTACTGATATATTTTGAACAATAACAGAATGAAATAAAAAAAATTCCTTTTATATGCCACAAATTCAATAAGAAGAAGAAATTGGATACTAAGGAATTTTTGCGGAATTAACAAGCAACGAAAATTTCAGAAAGATATAACCTGATTAATGGAGCCAAACTCTGATACCAAATGATGCGAACCTCGTGATCACATGGTCACGCAACCCACTTGCAAAGACGCCAATTCCCGGAAAGCTATGTAAATCAGGTTTGATAGGAATGTGACACAAAGATAACTTGTACCTAGACACCAGTACTATTGAAAATAGAAAACCCCCATCCAATGAATATTGATTCGCGAGCGAGAAGTATAAGGATGACGCCGCAAAGATAGTTGTTCTTCGATAAGTCGTTTTCAGTTCTTTAGAGAACCAAGGAAGGGAGATTATTCCACCAACACACAATAAGTGCAGCAAAGAAGTTTTATTGATTTGAAAATTGCATAGCCTTTACATGTTTGATTATGCCTTTATTTATACTGAATTTGAACTTAAAGAACCCCTAATGGATCTCCTTTAGGTGGACTTATATGAAACCCACTTACAATTGACCCAAATAAGTAATAATAACCTAAAAACTAAGAAGAAAATTCTAAAAATACTAAAAATTCAAAAATATCATCCTAAATAAGCTAGAACCAGATTTTTCACCCTTGAGAAGTTCCAAACAAAATTGAAAAAATCTGATTTGGAAAATTTATGTTGCTGATTTAATTACTTTCCTTTCTAAGTGACGAAATGCATTAAATATTCCTCCCCTCTTTAGGAATAAGATATGGCCAACTTCCTAGAATAAATTGCTGATTCTTTATCCTTTTAGTATTAGAAAAAGTCAAGCCTAATACGGCTGGTATTGGGCCGGATACATCAACCCCTTGTTCCATATGAATTGGGCTCTTCTTGGACCTGAACTAAATGAATTAAAGGTTGTCCTTCATGCTCCTTAAATGTCCCAAGCCCCTCTAGGTCATTTTGTTCCATATGTTCTGAACAAGCCTATTCAATGCTTCTTTAAGCTTCTCAGCCATAGTTCTTGTGATTTGCCAAATCAGCACCTCCAATGGGTTATTGGCATGATTACGCTTGGTGTTAGGCTAATTCCCATCAGTAACATTCATGTTAAAATATCTAATTATTTAATGTATGAAAAAGGAAGGTATAAGTCACCTACTTGCTCCACCTATGGGTTGTTCTTGTTTTGACGATGGTTCAATCTCGACCGCACCACCTAAGATATCAATGGTCACAAATCAGCACATTTGTATTTTTGAATCACATTCGTCCCCACACTTATTTCAAGAGTTGATATGTTCACATTCAAGTGTTCCACATTTCATCACTTCATACCATGAAATTGTTACTAGCATTTAAGTCATTTTTTCCTAGAAGGCTTATTGTAGAAATTGGAAGTGAGAACTGGTCCGTTGTAGGCTGCCCAATTCGGAAAATATAACTGTTTCGCTTTAGGTAGCCAATTTAATAGTGAGAATTGTTTAGCTGTTGACATCACAATTTCAGCAGCAAATGCCAACTCATAGCAGATAACTTAGCTTCGATAGCGAATCATAATTTCACTGCAGCCAACTCAACTTTGGCAGCGATTTGCTATAAACAACTCCACTATCATAGTGGATTGCAAATTCACTATAGAACACACCACTCGACAATGAATTGTTAATTCGCTACAGACGACATAGTTTTGGCAGTGAATCACAAATTCGTTATAGAACACACAATTCTACAGCGAATGCTAATTGGCTGCAAAAGACTCATTTTTGACAGTGAATGCTAATTGGCTGCAGCCAACACAGTTTCAACATCAAATTACAGTTTTGTTGCACAACACACAATTCGGCAGCGAATGCTAATTTGTTGTAGCCGACATAGTTTCGGCAACGAATCATAATTTTGCTGCACAATACACAATTCAGCAGCGAATGCTAATTCGTTGCTGAAGACTTAGTTTCAGCAGCGAATTAAAAATTCACTACGGACAACTCAACTTCTACAGCGAATGCTAATTTGCTACAACTGACACAATTTTGACAAAGAATCACAGTTTCGCTGCACAACACATAATTTGGTAATGAATGCTAATTTGCTATAGAAGACTCAGTCTCGGTAATGAATCACAAATTCACTGCTGACAAGTCACTTTCAATAGCGAATGTTAATTTGCTGCAACTTACACAGTTTCGCTGCACAACACAATTTAGCAATGAATGCTAATTCGCTCCAGAAGACTCAGTTTCGGTAACAAATCACAAATTCGTTATAGACAACTCAGTTTCGACTGCAAATGCTAATTTGCTGCAGAAAATTAAGTTAAAACAGCAAATCACAATTTCACTAAACAACACACGTAGTTAACACAGTTTTGACAGCAAATCACAATTTTGCTACATAATACACAATTCGATAGTGAATGCTAATTTACTATAGAGGACTCAGTTTCGATAGCAATTCACAAATTCATTGCAGACAACTTAGTTTTGGCAGCGAATAGTAATTCGCTGCAGTTGACACAATTTCAGCAGCGAATCACAGTTTCGCTGCATACCACACATTTTGGCATGAAAATGCACCACACATGCTGTAACAACCCTAGCATATACATTATCAGTAACTTCCAGCAGAGCACACACATTGAAACCATCAATTTCAGCACATAATCCTTCAACAAAATCCCAATAGAACACACACATTAGAAACTATCAATTATGCAGATGACACAATTTCAGCAGTGAATCACAGTTTCGTTGCACAACACACATTTTAGCATGAACACACACTACATATGCTGTAACAACTCTAGCATATACACTGTCACAAAGTTCCAGCAAAACACACACAGTGAAACCATCAATTTCAGCACATAATCCTTCAACAAAATCCTAGTAGAACACACACATTGAAAACCATCAATTACACCATATAATCTTTCAATAAATTCCAGCAGAACACACACATTAAAACCATCAATTTTAGCACATAATCCTTCAACAAGTCCCAACAGAACACACATGCTTGCCGGCCAACCCCATAGTTAAAGCTAACCCTCTACCATGATTTGTTATTTCTATTTTATTCATTTTTCTTTGTTAGATATTCTGAAATTGGCCTTATTTCATTTCTGTTTCCTTGTCCTCCTAGTTAATTTCAGTTTCCTTCACAGCGAGCTTAGGTCTTATGTCATTTTTCTTAGGGTTTTCTTCATTTCCATTTCTGGTCTTAAGCAAAAGTGGAAGGGAGTTTCATGACCCATACCTTTCAAATCTAACTAAGTTTGAGGAAGGTTTGACATTATTCTTTCTCTTCTCCTGTTGGTTCTTCTTCTTCTTCTTCCTCTCACATGTTCACAACACACTATTTACTGGTTTGGTTTAGGTTTTTATTGGGAAAGAGGAAGGGAAGATTGACATGCAGCTGCTGGAGACAACTTTGGGAAGAGGATGGATCATCCTCTCTCTCCTTGTATTTATACCCCTCATTAAATAAGCTGGGTTGTTTAGGGGGTGGTTTAGATGTGTTTTTATCCTTGTTTTGGTCTATTTAAAAAAGGTTTACCCCTCCCTCCAACTCCTTAAGATAATTTAAAAATAAATGCGTTACTGCTGATTCAGGAAATCAGTAGCAAAAACTACATTGCTGCCGATTTAGGAAATCGGCTGTAACAACTACATCGCTGCCAATTTAGCCAATTTAGAAATTAGTAGTGATGGTGGAGTCTTCAATTCTCTCTTTCTATATATATATATTCTTTTGGGCATTTACATTCTCCCCCCCTTAAGATGAATTTCATCCTCGAAATTTAAGAGGTTTCATATTGCATACCTAGTAATTCAAATAAATTGGGGTACGTTTTCCTCATCTCAACCTCCCTTTCCAAGTTTTCTCTTCTATTTGAGCATTTTGCCACAAGATTCTAATGATGGGGATCTTTTTGCTCCGTAGCTCCTTCACTTCCTAATCAAGTATCCTTATGGGCCTTAATTCCAGTGTTAAGTCTTCCCTGACTTCTACTGGAATCTGGGGTAGAATTCGGGCACGGTCCACTTCAACCTTTTTTAACAATGAGACATGGAACACATTATCGAACTTGGTTAACTATAGGGGCAAGTCCACTTTATAGGCTAGTGGCCCTACTCGCTATAAGATTTTGAAGGGGCCGATGAAGCGGGGAGTCAACTTCCCTTTCAATCCAAACAGTAACATGTTCTTCCATGGGGCTACCTGCAGGAGCACCTGGTCCCCTGTACTAAACTCAAGAGGTCTTCTCCTCATATTAGCATACTTCTTCTATTCTATCCTATACAGCTTTGATGCGATCCCTAATAGTCCTCACTTTCTCCATAATGACTTGGACCAACTTCGCGCCATATAACTTCCAGTCCCCAATTTCCTCCCAACATAAAGGAGTCCTACACCTCCTACCATACAAGGCTTCATATGGGGCCATCCCTATTGTGGCTTGGTGATTATTGTTATATGTGAACTTCGCCAATGCCATGTGTTCCTCCTAGTTTCCTCCAAATTTTAGCACACAAACCCGTAATAGGTCTTCCAAGACTTGGATGACTCTTTCTGATTGGCCATCTATTTGAGGGTGAAATATAGTGCTTACGTCTAATCTTGTTCCCAAGGCATGTTGTATGCTCGACCAAAGTTGAGAGGTGAACTTGGGATCTTGATTCGATACTCTGGACACTAAAATCCCATGGAGCCGAGCTACCTCATTTATGTAGATCTTGGCAAGCTTGTTTGTCATCTTTATAAGCAAGAATAGTGCAGATTTTGTCAACCAATCTACAATGACTCATATTGTGTCATTTCCTTTCCTCCCTTTAGGAAATCCTGACACGAAATCCATGGTGATCATCTCCCATGTCCATTTTGGAACTTGTAATGGTTGTAATAGTCCTACAGGCCTTTAGTGACCTTGACTTATTGACATATGCCACACTTAGACACATACTTAACTATTTCCCTTTTCATATTCGACCACCAATATAGGTGTTTCAAGTCTCTGTACATCTTAGTGATACTAGGATGTATGGAGAACTTGGACTTATATGCTTCTTGTAGAACCATTCATTTTACTGTTTCATCATTAGGCATGTATAACTATTGTCCCAACATCAAGGATCCATCATCCGCTACCTGAAATTTCATTTCCACCCCAACCTCCACATTCTTCCTAATCTTAGACCCTTCCTTGTCATGGAATTGAGCATGTAGTATCTGTTCCTGATATGTTGGTCACATCAATAGGTTGGCTACTAACCCACCTTCAACATTATTGTCCAAATTTGCACCCATCACTTTCAATTCTGCCAATTACCGCTCCTTTACCACTATTAACCTTCCCAAGGTGGCTTTATTTTTCTGATTGAGGGCGTCTACTGCCTTCTTTGTCGCATGTTCACCTTCTTTTACGACATCAAATACTTTAGGCTCTTATGATCAATAAAAATTTAGGTTCGAGACTTATACAAATAGTGTCTCCATATCCTCAAGGCAAATACTACAGCAGCCAACTCTAGGTCATGCACCAGGTAATTCCCTTCATGAGTCTTTAACTGCCTTAATGCATAGGCAATCACCTTCTTATGTTGCATCAAAACACACCCCAATCCCTTCCCCAAGGCATCACTATATACCATAAAACCCTTGGTCCCTCGGGGAAGAGTTAGCACTAGAGTATTGATGAGCCTTCTCTTCAATTCTTATAAGTTTTTCTCACATTCTTCTGATCATACCCATTTTTTATTCTTCTTAGTTAGCTAGGTCAAAGGGGTTGCAATCAGTGAAAAACCTCTGATAGTTTCCTGTAAGTCCCAAGAAGCTATGTATTTTGTTGACTGAAGTCAGTCTTTCCCATTTCAAGACTACTTAAACTTTTTGGGGGTCTGCAAAAACACCTTCGACTAAAATGACGTGTCCCAAAAACATCACTCTCTTCAGCCAAAATCCATATTTACTTAGTTTTGCTTATAACTGGTGATCTATCAAGGTTTGTAAGGTTTGCCTCAAGTGTTCTCCGTGCTCCTTGAAAGAATTCGAGCACACCAATATATCATTAATGAATACCACCACGAACTTATCAAGGTATGGTTGGAAAACCCGATTCATCAAGTCTATGAAGAGGGCTGGGGCGTTCATCAACCCGAACAGTAGCACCAAAAATTCATAGTGTTCGTAATGAGTTCTAAATACAGTCTTTGCTACATTAGCTTATTTAATCTTCATTTGATAGTACCCTGATCTCATATCTATCTTCAAAAATGCCCTCGCTCCTTTTAATTGATCAAACAAATCATCTATCTGAGGTAATGGATACTTGTTTTTCATTGTTGTTTTGTTCAGTTGTTGATAGTCAATACAAAGTCTATGGGTTCCATCTTTCTTTCTTACAAATAGGATCGATGCTCCCCAAGAGGAATTCTAGTCTGTATGAACCCTTTGTCTAACAATTCTGGTAGTTGAGTCTTTAACTCATTCAGTTCTACAGGAGCCATCGGTACGGTTGTTGGGCTATTCCCCTCTACGAAAAGTGTCTATATACACCTCTAGCTCTCACTCCAGGGGTAGTCCTGGTAGTTCTTCAAGAAACACATCTGAGAATTCCTTCAGTCATGGACCTTCATCATCAGAGTTCAAGATGTATGCGAGGTATCCCATACATCCCTTTCTTAAACGATTTTGGGATGTTACCACCGATATTAAGGCAATTAGTTTAAGAATTCTTTATCCTTAAGAAAATCATTCTTTCACCCCTATATGTCTAGAAAGTAACACTTTTAGCATAACAATCTATTAAAGCCTTGTATTTACTCAACCAATTCATGCCAAGGATTATGTCAAAATCATGCAGTTTTAAAGGAATCAAGTCTACTTCTGCTTCATACACAGATAGATTAACCCCCACATCTACATCTACAATATTTGTTTCAACTATGTTCCACATTAGAGTTCCAATTATGAACCCCTTCTCCATTATTTTTATTCCTTTTCTTAATTTGGTGACAATTCTCTTAGCAATGAATAAGTGGGCGGCACCCTGATGCGAACCTCGTGATCACATGGTCACGCAACCCACACGCAACGACGCCAATTCCCGGAAAGCCATGTAAATCAGGTTTGATAGGAGTGTGACACAGAGATAACTTGTACCTAGGCACCAGCACTATTGAAAACCGAAACCCCCACCCAACAAATATTAATTCATGAATGAGAAGTATAGGGATGACGCCACGAAGACAGTTGTTCTTCGATAAGTCGTTTTCAGTTCTTTAGAGAACCAAGGAAGGGAGATTATCCCACCAACACACAATAAGTGCAACAAAGAAGTTTTATTGATCTGAAAATTGCGTAACCTTTACATGTTTGGTTATGCCTTTATTTATAATGAATTTGAACTTAAAAAAACCCTAATGGACCTCCCTTAGGTGGACTTATATGAAGTCCACTTACAATTGACCCAAATAAGTAATAATAACCCAAAAACTAAGAAGAAAATTCTAAAAATCCGAAAACACCATCCTAAATAAGCTAGAATCAGATTTGTCACCTTTAAGTCCCAAAAAAATTTGGAAAAATCTGATTTGGAAAATTTGTGTTGCTTCCACCTTTGATGTTCTTAATTAGCTTGGAATTCCTTGTTTAACTTGGACAAATAGGAAAAAAAATTTCCTCCTTTGTTGCTGATTTAATTCCTTTCTTTCCTAAGTAAGGAAAAGCATTAAATAGTCCTCCCCTCTTGATGCGAACCTCGTGATCACATGGTCACGCAACCCACACGCAAAGACGCCAATTCCTGGAAAGCCATGTAAATCAGGTTTGATAGAAGTGTGACACAAAGATAACTTGTACCTAGGCACCAGTACTATGGAAAACAGAAAACCCCCACCCAACAAATATTGATTCGCGAACGAGAAGTATAAGGATGACGCCACGAAGACAATTGTTCTTCGATAAGTCGTTTTCAATTTGTTAGAGAACCAAGGAAGGGAGATTATCCCACCAGCACACAATAAGTGCAACAAAAAAGTTTTATTATTCTGAATATTTTTTTTTTTACATGTTTGGTTATGCCTCTATTTATAGTAATTCTGGACTAAAGAAACCCTAATGGACCCCTCTTAGGTGGACTTATATGTAGCCCACTTACAATTGACCCAACCACATAATAATAACCCAAAGACTAAGAAGAAAATAGTAAAAATATGAAAATTACTATCCTAAATATGCTAGAATCAGATTTGTCACCATTAAGAAGTCCCAAATAGTCTAGAAAATTTGATCAGAAGGTAGAATGCATTCTAAAAGTCTTATTTCCTTTTGTAGCTCGGATGAATAAGGAATCCTTGTAAGAAAAGGATTCTGTCCCTCTTTCTGAACTAACCAAATTGTACTTCTTTTCTCTTTTTTAGAAAAAGAAGGTCTCTTTATAAATGTTGGAGGCCCCTTATATTTTTCTGCTCTTATAGTACTGATTGATACTTAAAAGTGTATTTTTATCAAGGTTTTATATCATCATTTTGCACTTGAAGTATCAATAACTCCTTAACTAAAGCATGTTTTATAATAATATAAGATACCTTTAATTTATGGTAAATGTTCATTTTAAATGCAGACCTATCACATAAATGAAAGGATTGATTGATGAATTTAAGAACCGAAATTCAAAGGATAAAGAGATGGCCAAACTTAGAAAAGAGATGTCGGTGCAATTCAAATCAGAACACTGTTAGGTAATTGGGTCATATCTGGAGTTATAGATCTTAGATTTAGGTGTACTTTATATGGATGGAAAGGTAAGACATAGGCCTACAACGTTCATAAGTCTAAGATCTAAAAAGGCCATTTTCAAGTCCAAATTGTTGCAACAACAAAGAAGCCCAAATCTGTCCTCCAACCCGAGCACTGTTCAGTATTTTGGCCATATCTAGAGTTCGAGAAGTCAAAATGAGCAGAAGTTTTTACATAAAAAAGCTGAGACAATTTCCTACAACTTTCATGTTTCAAGTGGCTCTAATTTTGATGTTATCAATGACATTTTGGGCAGACAAGAGAAGATAAGGATTGTCACCAAGTCAAGAGTTGGTCACTCACTCATCAATTAGTCATCAAATCAATAGTTTTCAATTTTGGCCTATAAAAGGAGGCATTTATCATGCATTTAAGCATCTTGGTGTCCAGATCAAGATCATGCTCTTGTTTTCTCTCTTTGTATTTTTTGTAATGTTTAGGCTTTGCTTTCATTAATATCAAGTTTATGCCTTTCATTTGCTTAGTTAACTTTTATCTTATTTATGTTCTAATTTTATTTATTTATTTTTCTTTCTTTCATAATGTCTAGCTAAGTTTATTATGTCAAGGTAAAAAAGTTACACTAATGGCGTAAGAATAAGTATAGTGTAAACTTAATATGGACTTTAATGTTTGATACTAACATGTTTTATATTTGTAATCTTGTTCACTCTTTAATACTTTGCTTGTTAAATGACTAATCTTGATTTATGTTGTATAACACTTGGTACAACAAATGCTTCGCACTTTCATAGCCCATGTATAGTATAACCTACACCTGAGCTATGAAAGGAACTTGATTTATTGCTAACATAAGTTATAATCATGAATGCTTGACAAGATTTACAAATATTAGCATTAATTGAATAAGATGATTAATGTAATCATGTTAACAATCTATAATATGATTGGAACCTCCTTTGTGTGTGATTTCCAATTGAATAATAAGAGTTTATACTATACTTGTTTGACATACCATTAGTGGAACCTCTAACAGTGATATTTGTTATTATCATTATTTAATCCTTACATTAATTTTTCATCTCAAAGTTCTCATCAACTTTTCTTCTTCTTCTTTTTCTTTATTATTATTATTATTACTACTACTACTACTACTACTACTACTAGTATTATTAGTATTATTATTGCTACTATTATTATTGTTCTTGTTATTGTTACTATTGTTGTTATTTATAATTATTGTTTATAATTTGTATAATTAACCTTCTTGTGGTTCAACCTCGGTCTTGCCGGGTTATTTATTACTTCGACATTCCTGCACGTGGGAGAAGACATCAATCTTTTAGTCGTATCAAGTATCCTATCCATCATCTTATCCTTACTAAACAGCTTCTGTAAAATCCTCAACTCCTGTTGGAGTCCATCTTGAAGTCTCTTAGTTTGATGTTACCTAGTAGGTAAATAAACATAAGCAAACATAGAGAAGTCCTAAAACCACCTCTCATATTCCAATACTATCATATCTCCCTATCTAAGAGGCAAGAACTTTTGTTCCTTGATCTTTTGATGCTAACAAGAATAATATTAGTTGTCAAACTCTGTCCTGAAATTCCTCTATCTAAGCGTCTTAACAACCTGTTTCTCTTTAACAATACCCTACCATGTTTGGGCTTTGTTTGATAACAGCTAAGTAGCATAATCCACTTGAAGCTCTGCTAGTATTGCTACCTAATCCATAGACCTCTCTATATTTCATAACCATCACCTAGCTATCTCAGTATCCTCCTATCACATAAATGCCTCACAATGTAATTCTGTTATACCTTTTACCCATCGAACTAAAGTAACCATAACATCCCTAAGAGTAGTACTCAATGGTCCTGACATCTTTGTTATCATTGTACAAACTAGTTGTGTAAAATAAATTGGATCTGGATATGGTAGAGGTGCTACTAATTATTACTTAAAAATATTTTTTTATCAAGGTTTTATATCAGCATTTTGCATTTGAAGTATCAATAACTCCTTAACTTTAAAGTATGTTTTATAATAATAAGTCTGATACTATAAGATACCTTTAATTTATGGTCAATGATCATCTTAAATGCAAACCTATCACGCAATCAAAGGATTGATTAGTGAGTTCAACTATTGAAATTGAAAAGACAAAGAGAGGGTGAAGCTTAGAAAAGAGATGCTGGTTCAGTTCAAATTAGAACACTGTTTAGTCATTGGGTTATACCTGGAGCTATAAATCTTGGATTTAGGTCTACTCTACATGGATGAAAGCTAAAACATAGGCCTAAAACATTCATGTGGAAGGCAAGACTCAATTCTACTGTTTGAAAGTCCACATCTTAGCAATAATAGAGAAGTCTAAATTTATCCTGCAGCCTAGACACTGTTCAGTGTTTAGTCCATATCTTGAGTTTTAAAAGACTAAATGACCTCAATTTCTTTTTTGGGAAAGCTAAGATAATTTTCTAAAACTTTCATGATTTAAGTTTATTCGAATTCTGACGATAACAATGATATTTTTAGCAGATAAGAAGATAAGGATTGCAACTAAATCAATGCCTTGGTTTGCTAGAAATATCATTTTCTTACTTCAGGATTTTTGCCAACTCACTAAAGTACCAAAAACAAAAGAAAGTTTTTGAGCAAGGTGTGAAACATTTACTAGGATAAACCTTATTTATACAAATATTATTTTGATAAAATATTTCAAAGATGCATTCCCAACAATGAAGTAAGTAGTGACATTAAATTTTATTATTCTAAGGTATATGAGAGTCATTTCTCATAAAAAAAGATAACTGAAAAAATCTTACAACATGGATTCTATTGAGCCACCATGTTCAAAGACACAATGGTGTTCTGCAAAGTTTGTGAAAATTATCAAAAGTCAGGATTTATCTTAAAACATAAGGAATCTCTAGATAATCTTCTATTAACTTTTGAGACATATCATGGTGGAGATGTGCATTATACAATTCATGATTTATAATCTAATTTTCATAAAGAACATGCTCATCATAGTCTTAGAAATTTAATTAAAAAAGACCATGTTCGTTAGATTTTAAGAAAACTGGATGAGAAGCCTATCCCTGACTTACAAATGGTGTTTAAGCCATTCTTAGATGTAAAACCAAGGAAAGATATGAGTCACAATCACAATTACCTGTACATACACATGCTTTAAAAAAAAATAGAGAGAGAGAGAGACTCCAGTTGGCCTGTATATAAGTGATATGATTGCATTTTCAATTTCTTATTTATAAAATCTTCTCTTCCTTCCCTTCATTTCTACTCAACCCATACATTCAACAAATATAAAAGTATGTAGAAATGGAAGGTTCCTCATGTCATCACATAAAAAATTGTGTTTTTTGTTGGATCCAATCTTGGAAAGAAAATAGAGTTTTTAGAATTAGCAAATCATCTTGGTTAGGTACTAGCTGAGAGAAAGATTCTTTTAGTATATGAGGGATGTAGCCTTAGGTTAATAGAGAGAAGTGTTAATAGTTGTATTTTTAAGAGATAGTTAAGTTTTAAGGGTTGTCCCTAAAGCTTTAGCACAACAAGAGATCATTGAAAAAACAATTAGAGAGGAACGATAGGTCTCCATAATATCTAATCAAATGAATACCATATTTAAACACATTGATATCTTCATTACCTTACTAGGTGGTCTGGGCACATTGAAAGAGATCTTTCATATTTTCTTTTGCGCCTAACTGCACATTCACCATAGACCCACAAGTCAGTTAAATCTTAATGGTTTTTATGATAAATTGTTGTCTTTTCTTGATCATATTGTGCAATAAAAATTCTAAACATCTTCGGCATGACAAATCATAATCTCTAATACTATTACTGAACAATTGATTGACCAACTGGCATCCTACCACTACCAATTGATTGACCAACTGGCACATTGAACAATTGATTGACCAACTGACAAATCATATGGTTTGACAATTGGCATCCTAACAGCCCGCTCGCAGATTCTTATGGCGATAGATTCATCTATGATTCAGGTATGGAAAAGAACGCGAAGGTCAATATGCTGATTCATAACTCAGAATGGAAAATTCCTACCACTCACGCTATTGGCTGGCACCCCATTGTAGAAGCTATTCCTTCCAATTCTAATCCTATGATAGGGAAAATTGATGAGATTGTTTGGCTGGATTCACCAAATCACAGATTCTCGATCAAAATAGCTTGGGAACAACTAAGATTTCATCATACGATAGTCGAATGGCATGACATTGTGTGGTTCAAGAATGCTGTTCCAAGACATTCGTTTCTTCTATGGATGGCTGTCCAACAGAAACTCACAACCCAAGATAGACTTCATCGATTTGGTATACATGGTCCCAATAGATGCTCACTCTATCTCCATAACAACGAAGATCACAACCACTTGTTCTTTGAATGCTCCTATACTAAAGCGATCTGGTGGGATGTTTGTGACAGATGCAACATTCCAAGAATGACAAAAGGATGGGATGAATGGATTCGATGGGCCACTGTCACTTGGCATGGCAAAAGTTTCGTCAATTTTTCTCGTAAACTCAGTTTTGCAGCTACAATGTATCATATCTGGCAAGAAAGGAATGCAAGGACCTTTGCTGGAATATCTAGAACTCAGAATTTGGTCTTTCATCAAATCGAATGTATCATCCGTGATAAGCTTGATTTGATGAGGAACGTTCTACCAACAGATGAAAATAAAAGGATCCAACGAGCTTGGAGGGTTAATAACATAGATTCTTCATTTGATATTTAGCTGGTTGTATTGGTTTTCCTAGCGAATCAAGTTAGGTCTTGAGTTTTCAGTTCGGTGGCTAGCATGTAGCCATCTGTCGTTTTATGTTTCTACTCTCATTGTAAATCTGGGGTATGCCCCTTATAATCTTTGTATTGTTTTCCTTTAATATATACATCAACTTACCAAAAAAAAAAATTGATTGACCAACTACAATCTTTCATTTCTATGATTGATCGTGTTGCGATGTCATGGTTGTACAAATTAATTACCCTAACTTCAAACACAACACATAAGATAGTATCGATCCCATGAGGGAGGTTTAAGTTAGATTTTTTTGCTAAATGATATGCAATTTAGGGAGTTTGGATATTATCTAGGCTAAAGTAAAAGAAATTAGAAAACTATCAAATAAAATCAGAAATTATCAAGAGAACAAACTTTGATTGAAAACACGCATCCACCGATAAAAATTAGAATTGATCATGGAAACAAAACATCAATTTATTTCTGAATATTTATCTCTTCTTAATATTAGTTGGTTAACGGATTTGTTGTATAACTAACACGATCAAAGAGTTGATGTCTTATTTCAAGTGCAGGAGTGTCAATGTTAGCTATATAAATTATAAACAACAACAACGATAATGGTGGTGAAGATGAGTTAAAAAGGACTTTGAGATTTAAGATTAATGTGAAGATTAAACAATGATAAAAACAAATGTCAAGGTTAGAGAATACACTAATAGTATTAAAGACAAGTAAAGTATAAACTCTTTATAAATTATCAACATGATCATATTAATCATTCATGATGCTAACTTATGTTGACAACAAATCAAGTTCGTCTCATAATAACGATGTCGGCCAAAGACTATGAAAGATCAAGTATTTGATGTACCAAGTGTTATACAACACAAATCTAAATTAATTATTTAACAAGCAAGATGGTAAGAATTAATAACATAAAAATGATAAGACATGTTAATAGCAAGTTGATTGGGATATAAGCATTGAAGTCCACATTGAGTTTATATTATACTTATCCTAATACCATTAGTGAAACCTTTTCACCTTGACATAATTAACTTAGAAAGACATTGTAAAGAAGAAAAACTTAAATAAACCATATAAGAACATAAACATGATATAAGTTAACTTTGTATAGTAAAGCAAATGAAAAGCATGAACAAGAGATTAATGAAAGTAAAACTTAAGCATTACAAAAATATAAAGAAAGAGAGTAAGAACATGATCTTGATATAAAAAACAAGATGCTTCAATGAATGGCAAATGCCTCCTTTTATAGGCTAAAATTTAAAACTATTTATTTGATAATTGATAATTGATGTAGTGGCCAACTATTGATTAGTTGACTTGGTGAACAACAGCACTGAAGCACTTTGGCTGGCTGAATTGATATTGATACAATCAGAGATTTGACAAGGTGTTCTTCATGAAAGTTGTTGTAAATTATCTTTTCCTTCCACCCACCAAATTTCAAATTATTTTAAGTACTATAGCTTCGAGATATGTTTAAAATACTGAGCAGTGCTGCTGGTGAACGTGGTGGATAGCCTTGATGCTTTTGTCTGGATGAAATATCATTTCTACCATCTGAATTTGAGTTGGTCGTCTCATGAAAGTTGTTTTAAATTTTCTTTTCCTTCCATCCACCAAATTATAGATATTTTGACTTCTAAAACTCCAGTTATGAGTAAAACTTTGAGTAGTGTTTGTGTTGGATTGTAGGACAGATTTGGACTTCTTTTTTATAGCCAAACTTTAAATTTGAAAACAGAAAAATTGGGTTTTTCCACACCATGAAAGTTGTAAGCTTATTTCTTATCTTTTCATCCATATAAATTAATCTAAAATCCAACATCTATAGCTTTAGATATGATCCAATGATTGAACAATGTTCGAATTTGAATTGAATCAGCATCTCCTTCATAAGCTTATCTTGTTCATTGTTCGTTCACTTTCTATAGTTAATCGCAACAATCAATCCTTTGAATTGTGAGAATACCTATGTTTAAAATGAGCATTTACCATAAATTAAAGGTATCTTATATTATCAGACTTGTTATTATAAAACATGCTCTAATTGAGGAGTTATCAATACTGCAAGTGCAAAATGATGATATAAAACCTTGAGAAAAATATATTTTCAAGTACTAATCATAGGCCTATCATATAAATTAAGGGATTGATTGATGAGTTTCACTACTAAAAGTGATAAGAAAAAGAGAGGGCTAACCTAAGAAAAGAGATGTTGGTTCAGTCCAAACTAGAACACTGTTTAGTTATTGGGTCATATTTAGAGTTGTAGAACTTGGATTTGAGTCTACTCTATATGGATGGAAAGCTAAGATATAGCCTAAAACTTTCATGAATTATCCAAAACTCAATTTTACCATTTGCAAGTCCAAATCTTAACATCAAAAGAGAAGTCTGAATCTATTTTGCAGTTTAAACATTGTTCAATATTCAACATATATCTCAATTCTAGAAGTCTAAATGACCTCAATCTTTTTTTTTTGGTTGGCAAGGTGAGATAATTTCCTAGACTTTTCATGATTTAAGTCTGTCTAAATTTTGATGTTAGGAATGATGTTTTTGTTCAGACAAGAAGATAATGATTGTCATGAAGTTAAGATTTGGTCACCCACTTATCAATTAGTCAACAAATCAATAGTTTTTAATTTTGACCTACAAAAAATAACATTTATCAGGCATTTAGGCATTTTGATTTTCAGATCAAGATAATGTTTTTCTCTCTTTTTATATTTTTGTAATATTTACGTTTTGCTTTTATTAATTTCTTGTTTATACTTTTCATTTCTTTTTTTTTTCATTTATTTAACTTACATCTTATTTATGTTCTTGTCTTGTTTATTTATGTTTCTCTTCTTTCATTATGTTTGTTGTTGCCTAATTTTAACCCACCTATTTGATAAAAATTTTGAAAAATTAAAAATAGTGAAAAACAAAGAAAATCCAAATTTTTTTTTAATATTTGCATTGTTTTTAGCATTTTCAATATCGTCTAAAAAAATTTTAAATTTTCAAAGGTCTTCCGAATACATTTGACTTTTCATACGTCATTTTTAAAATCATTGATTTTCATCATTTAAGTCAACATTAATATTGCTCATTTAAAAAAAAAATACAATAGATATTAAAAATATCAAATTTACAAAAACAAAGTTGAGAGACCAAGTTTAAGGACCTAACAACTTTTTTTGTCTATAAATGGTAGCCTTTAACATTCATAAAAAGGGTGATAATTTTGCACATTTGAGGGAGACAACACAAAAAACCCTGCCCCTAAATCCATCACTACCCAACCAGCTGCCCCCACCCATTTGGCAACCTGTTCCTTTTCTTCCCTCTCAATCATCCCCTCAACTCTCACCCAAGCAACCAATCCCTTCTCCAACCAAAACCAGAGAACCAAAGCAACCCCTATATCATTGGTCTTCCTCTTGGTAAAAAACAAAACAAAACAAAACTACCACCTCCCCTAGCCAAAACCCTTTGGCTTCTTTTTCCCTTCTCAACCGTTGAAGTCTCTCTCCCTCTCTAAGCAGAAGGATTGCCCCCCATGCTTTTCTTTATGGCTACTCCTACCTCAAACTAGCCACCGAAGACCTCAAAAGATTGATATCTTCTTCTAACTACAGGAGTATCGAAGTAATAAATAACTCGACAAGACCGGGGTTGAACCACAAGGAGTTTAATTGTATAAATTATAAATAACAATAACACAACAACAACAAATCCATAACAATAACAATAATAATGCTAAATACTAATACTAATAACAACAATAATAATAATAATAGTACTAGTAATAATAAAGAAGAAGAAGGAGAAGGAGAAGGAGAAAAAGATGAGAGCTTTGAAATGGAAGATTAATATAAGCATTAAACAATGATAATATCAAATATCAAGTTTAGAAGATCTATTAATGGTATGTCAAACAAGCATAGTATAAACTCTTATTATTTAATTGAAAACCACACACAAAGCAAGTTCCAATCAGATTATAAATTATTAATATAATTACATTAGTTATCTTATTCAATTAATGCTAATACTTGTAAATTTCGTCAAGCATTCATGATTATAACTTATGTTAACAATAAATCAAGTTCCTTTTATAGCTCAGGTGTCGGGTATACTATAAAGTATGGGCTATGAAAGTGTCAAGCATTTGTTGTACCAAGTGTTATACAACATAAATCAAGATTAATCATTTAACAAGCAATGTATTAAAGGGTGAACAAGATAACAAATATAAAACATGTTAGTATCAAACATTAAAGTCCATATTAAGTTTATACCATACTTATTCTTACACCATTAGTGTAACCTTTTCACCTTGACATAATTAACTTAGCTAGACATAATAAAAGAAAGAAAAATAGATAAACAAAATAAGAACATAAATAAAATAAGAGTTAACAAAGCAAGGAAAAAGAAATGAAAGACATAAACTTGATATTAATGAAAACAAAGCATAAACATTACAAAGAATACAAAGAGAGAAAATAAGAGCATGATCTTGATCTAGACACCAAGATGCCTAAATGCATGACAAATGCCTCCTTTTATAGGCTAAAATTGAGAACTATTGATTTGATGACTAATTGATGAGTAGATGGTCAACCCTTGACTTGGTGACAATCCTTATCTTCTCTTATCTGCCCAAAACATCATTGATAACGTCAAAATTAGAGCCACTTGAAAACATGAGAGTTTTAGAAAATTGTCTCAGCTTTCTTCTGTAAAACATTTAGCTCATTTCGACTTCTAGAACTCCAGATATGGCCAAAATACTATACAGTGCTCGGGCTGGAGGACAGATTCGGGCTTCTTTGTTGTTGCAACAATTTGGACTTGAAAATGATCTTTTTAGATCTCGGGCTCTATATGAAAGTTGTGGGCCTTTGTCTTACCTTTCTATCCATATAACGTAGACCTAAATCTGAGATCTATAGCTCTAGATATGACCTAATTACCAAATAATGTTCCGGTTTGGATTGCACCGATATCTCTTTTCTAAGTTTGATCATCTCTTTGCCTTTGCAATTGAAGTTCTTAAAGTCATCAATCAATCCTTTCATTTATATGATAGGCCTACATTTAAAATGGATATTTACCACCAATTAAAGGTATCTTATATTATTAGATAGATTATTATAAAATGTACTTTAGTTAAGGAGTTATTGAACTTCAAGTGCAAAATGATGATATAAAACCATGATAAAAATGCACTTTTGAGTACTAATCATTAAACCATATGGTTAGGCTATAAAAGTGTCAAGTATTTGTTATACCAAGTGTCATAGAACATAAATCTAGATTAACCTATTAACAAGCAAAGTATTAAAAGTGAACAAGATAACCAATACAAAACATGTTAGTATCAAATATTAAGGTCCATGTTGTGTTTACACTAAACTTATTCTTACACCATTAGTGTAACCTTTTCACCTTGATATAATAAACTTAACTGAACATAATGAAAGAAAGAAAAACAAATAAACAAAATAAGAACTTAAATAAGATAAAAGCTAACTAAGTAAAGAAAAGAAAATGAAAGGCATAAACTTGATATTAATGAAAGCAATATAAATAGAGAAAGCAAAAGCATGATCTTGATCTGGAAACCAAGATGCCTAAATGCATGGAAAACACCTAATTTTATTGGTCAAAATTAAGAACTTTTGAATTGATGAGTGGGTGGCCACATCTTGACTTGGTGACAATCCATGTCTTTTGTTGTCTAAATAAAACATCATGATAACTTCAAAATTTAAACTAGACATATGAAAGTTCTAGGAAATTATCTCAACTTTTTAGGAAAAAAATATTAAGGTCTTTTAAACTTTTAGAGCTCAATATATGGGCTGAATTCTGAATAGTGTTCGAGCTGTAGAACAAATTCAGACTTCTTTGTTGTTATAATTTGGACTTGAAAATGACCTTTTTATAACCAGACCAATGAAAGTTGTAGGCCTATGTCTTACCTTTCCATCCATATAAAGTCGACTTAAATTCGAGATCTACAACTTTAGATATGACCCAATTACCAAATAATGTTCTAATTTGGACTACACCAACATCTCTTTTTTATGTTTGTTCATCTTTTTGTCCTTTCAATTTCAATACTTGAACTCATCAATCAATCCTTTCATTTATATGATAGGTATGCATTTAAGATGAACATTTACTATATATTAAAGGTATCTTATATTATAAGATATGTTATTATTAAACATCTTTTAGTTAAAGAGTTATTGATAGTTCAAGTACAAAATGAAGATATAAAGCCTTGATAAAAATAAATTTTTAAGTACTAATCATATAGATAGAAATTAAAGATTCATTAGAAAAGTAGTTATCGATTGGTGTGATGTTAGTTTTTAAATCTGTTGTTAATCTTGGCAAATGATCTGCAACAATATTTTTGGTGTCATTCTTGACTTTAATTGTGATATCAAATTTTTTAAATAACAAAATCCACTGTACCAATCTAGCTTTAAAATCTTTCTTAGAAAGAAATATTTCAATGCTAAATGATCACTAAAAACAACAACAGGTGAGCCAACAAGATAAGACCTGAATTTTTTACATACAAGTACTACTATAAGTAATTCTTTTTTAGTGGTGATGTAATTCATTTGAGCACTATTTAAAGTTTTACTTGCATAGAAAATCACATAAGATTTGTTATCTTTTCTTTGTCCCAAAACAGCACCCACAACATGGTCACTAGTATCATATATTATTTTAAAAGGTAATGACCATTCAGGAGGTTGAATGACAGAACCAGAAGTAAGCAAGTTTCTAAGTTTAATAAAGACTTCTTCACAATGACTAGTCTATTTAAAAATATTATCCTTTGTTAGAAGGTTGCTCAAGGATTTAGATATTACACTAAAATCTTTGATGAATCTTTTATGAAAACCAACATGTTTTAAAACTGATCTAACATCTTTAATAGATTTTGGTGCTGACAAGTTAACAATTCACTCAATTTTAGATTTGTCAACCTCAATTCCTTTCGATGAAACAATATGTGTAAGTGCAATGTCGTTTATTACTATAAAATGATATTCCAATTTAGTACAAGATTCTTCTCTTCATAACTGTTTAATTTTTTTTTTAAGTTAGTGACACTATCAAAATATTGATGTCTTCTCCCAAATGCAGGAATGTCGAAGTAATAAATAACCCAGCAAGACGAGGTTCAAACCACAAGGAGGTTAACTATATAAATTATAAATAAAAACAACAATAATAACAACAACCATGATGATGGTGGAGATCAGTTAAAAAAGATTTTGAGATGTAAGATTAATTGAAGATTATACAATAATAAAAACAAACGTTAAGGTTAGAGGATTCACTAATAGTATTAGAGATAAGTAAGATATAAACTTTTTATTAATTATCAATATGATCACATTAATCATCTTATTTATATAACACCATACTTATAAATTTTATCAAGTATTCATGATGTTAACTTATGTTGACAACAAATCATGTTCCTCTCATAATAATGATGTTAGCCGAAGACTATGAAGTATTAAGTATTTGATGTACCAAGTGTTATATAACACAAATCTAGATCAACCATTTAAGAAGTAAGGTATTAAGAATTAATAAGATAAAAATGATAAGATATGTATATAGCAAATTGTTTAGGATATAAGCATTGAAGTTCATATTGAGTTTATATTATACTTATCCCAACACCATTAGTGAAACCTTTTCACCTTGACATAATTAACTTAGCTAGACATTATGATGAAGAAAAACTTAAAGAAACAATACAAGAACACAAATATGACATAAGTTAACTAAGTATAGTAAAGGGAATGAAAAGCATGAACAAGAGATTAATGAAAGCAAAACTTAAGAATTACAAAAATATAAAGAGAGAGAGAGAGAGAGCAAGAACATGATCTTGATATGGAAAACAAGATGAAAAAATGAATGGCAAATGCCTCCTTTTATAGGCTAAAATTCAGAACTATTCATGTGATAGTTGATAATTGATATAGTGGCCACCTATTGATTAGTGGACTTGGAGGACAACATCACTCAAGCACTTTGGATGGCTGAATTGACATTGATACAATTAGAATTTGGTAAAGTGTTCTTCATGAAAGTTGTTGGAAATTGTCTTTTCCTTCCACCCACCAAAAACAATAGGTGGACATGGTAGATAACCCTCATGCTCGAGAACTATAGCTCGAGATATATCTAAAATACTAGGCAGTGCTACTGGTGGACATGGTAGATAGCCCTCATGCTCTTGTCTGGATTAAATCTCATTTTTATTATCCAAATTTGAGCTAGTACTCCATGAAAGTTAATGGAAATTATCTTTTCTTTCCATCCATAAAATTTTAGATCATTTGGACTTTTAGAACTCCAGTTATGGGTAAAACTCTAGGTAGTATTTAGGTTGGATTACAAGACAGATTCAGACTTCTCTTTTGTGGCCAAACTTTGAATTTAAAAATGGAAAATTTGGTCTTTCCATACCCATCAAAGTTGTAAGCCTATTTCTTATCTTTCCATCTATACAAATTAATATGAAATCCAAGATCTATAGCTCTAGATATGATCTAATAACTGAATAGTGTTTGAATTTGAAGGGAATCAGCATCTCCTTTGTAAGCTTAGCCTTTTCTTTGTCCTTTCACTTCCAATAGTTAATCACAACAATCAATCCTTTGAATTTGAGAATACCTGCATTTAAAATAAGCATTTACCATAAATTAAAGATATCTTATTGATTAGTACTCAAAAGTGCATTTTTATCATGGTTTTATATCATCATTTTGCACTCAAAGTATCAATAACTCCTTAACTAAAGTACGTTTTATAATAATTTATCTAATGATATAAGATACCTTTATTGACATAGGCCTACAACTTTCATATGGAGCCCAAGATCTAAAAAGGCCATTTTCAAGTCCAAATGATTGCAACAACAAAGAAGCCCGAATCTGTCCTCCAGCCCGAGCATTGTTCAGTATTTTGGCCATATCTGGAGTTCTCGAAGTCCAAATGAGCTGAATTTTTTACACAAGAAATCTGAGACAATTACC